>PJEM01006570.1:0-82052 GCA_004023845.1 Helogale parvula | reverse complement strand
ACGTAAAACCATTTTGAATCTTTGCATTTGTAAAATGCTTTAAAATCATTACTTAGTTCTTCTGATACAATGTATAATATACATATTAATGGCATTTTACCATATATTATATATATTGAATATACCCACAAAAGTGGGCTTTTTATATTTATTCTTTTACTACAAGATAAAAAAAAATCTGACACCTAAGAGAGGTACTACTGATTTGCTGGGGGGGGGGGGGGGGGGGGGGGGGGGGCGCGGTCAGCCAGTGAGGCACAGGTGGAGAAAGTTAGCAATCAGATGCACAGATGTTTGCTTATTTGCTGTTTATAATTAAACTTGCAATACTCGTATGGGGAGAAGAGCAACAAAAGCATGCCCATTTTATGGTTTGGGAAATGGATGCTAAAACAAATCATTTGCCCAAGGCTTTGCAGCATACAAACAACAGAAATGAGATCAGAACTTTTTTTTTCCTCTCTTTTAGTTGACATGGTTCTCATCCCTCCCTGCTTAAACTCCCCAAGAGAATTTTTACATATAGGCAACATGAACACAACAGTAAGTTTACTTCATAAAAAATGGTCTATACATAATAAAAATCATTTTTACCCATCCTTCAGCATATTATGGATCTAATTTCTCTCTTACAGCCATTATGATCATTCCTAAACACACTGGGCAAAAAGAATGCCTTTCTCTTCACCACTGCTTAACTGTTTAAAAGCAAAAGGTTTTCCTTCTGGTTTAATGTTAATAATAATAATTAATAATAATGTTAACAGATACAATCACTAATTGTTTAATGAACTATGCTATGAAATAACTACTAATCTAAACAAAAAATACTCTCAGGAAATGTGTAACTATTAATTTCTACTTTTTTTTGAAGTTTACTTATTTGAGAGAGACAGAGACTGCAAGTTGGGGAGAGTCAGAGAGAGAGGGGGAGAGAGAGAGGATCCCAATCAGGCCTTGCACTGCCAGCACAAAGTCTGACACTCAACTAACTCAGCCCCCCAGGTGTCCCTAATTTCTACTTTTTAGTTTAACCTGTGATAAACAGCTTCAATAGGCAAGTTTTCCTGGCACATGGGTTTCAACAGTCTTTGCCGCAGGGATCTCTTCTCTTTTAGCACTGCTTCCAAATGATTATTCATGTTTTGCAGAGCATTACACTTCTGAGCTACATAAACCAGAAACAGTAATTATAGTTAGCAATATGACAAGTAAGTTTTAAAAAGCGAAATAAGTCAGGCAGAGGACAGATACCATTTGTTTGCACTCATAGGTCTAACAGGAGAAACCTAACAGAGGACCATAGGGAGGGGAAGGGGGAAAGAAAGTTGGGGAGAGAGAGGGATGCAAATCATGAGAGACTATTGAATACTGAAAACTAACCTTGGGCTGAAGGGGGAGGGGGTGGGGGAGGAAAGGAGGTGGTGGTGATGGAGGAGGGGCACTTGTGGGGAAGAGCACTGGGTGTTACATGGAAACCAATTTGACAATAAACTATTCAAAAAAATAAACTTGCAAGAACTATAAAAAAAATCACTAATAATTCTTTGATTTGACCCTACCAATGTCAGCAATTAACCCATTTCCCTCCTAAATATCTCCATTTTGCTATGTTTAATGCGAAAACCAGTTTACTTTCAATGATTTTCCCTTACTTTGTCTACTGATAACCAAATCCAGTGCTAAATTCTGTCTGCCTTGTTTAACTCTACTCCTAGTTCAGTTTTTATAGCCAGAACTGTATTCTTCACATAAAATCTCTTCTCTCATCTTTCCTCTAATATCTTTTTAAAGTTTTATTTATCTATTTTGAGACAGAGAGTGTGTGTGTGAGAGTAGGGAAGGGGCAGAGAAAGAGGCTGAGAAAGAATCCCAAGCACTGACAGCCTGGTTCCTGACATGTGGCTTGATCGCACAACCCTGGGATCATGACGTGAGCCAAAATCAAGAGTCAGACGCTCAAGTGACTGAGGCACCCAGGCACCCTTGTGCCTCTGATATTGTACATGAACATTAAAAAATAAACATATCTCTTACAAGCTATTTCTGATTATTTCAATATTTTGCCCAGAATTCAGTTGTGCTGCCAAATGCCTCTTCTTTCAAATTTTTATTTTGAAAAAATTTCAAACTTACAGAAAAGTTTCACTGAACTCCCATATACATTTAACCTAGACTCACCAACTGTTAAGATTTAGTTACATTTTAATTTCTTCTTTCTCCATATACCCATACATATATTTTTGCTGACCCACTTAATAGTAAGTTGGAGAGGGGCACCTGGGTGGCTTAGTTGGTTAAGAGTCCCACTCTTGATCTTGGCTCAGGTCATGATCTCACAGTTAGTGAGTTCAAGCCCCATGTTGGGCTCTGCACTGAAGGCATGGAGCCTGCTTCGGGGTTCTCTCTCTCTGCCCCTCCCCTGCTCTCTTGCTCATTCTCTCTCTCTCAAAATAAGTAAACTTAAAAAAAAGAGTAGGGGTACCTGGGTGGCTCAGTCAGTTAAGCGTCTGACTTTGGCTTAGGTCATGATCTCACAGTTCCTGGGTTTGGGCCCCGTGTCAGGCTCTGTGCTGACAGCTCAGAGACTGGACCTGGCATCAGATTCTGTGTCTCCTCTCTCTACCTCTCCCCCACTTATTGTCTGTCTCTCAAAAATAAATAAAAGTTAAAAAAAAAAAAAGTAAATTGTAGATATCATGAACTTTTACCCCTAAAACTTCAGCATGTATTTCCCCAAATAGCATTCTCTTATGTAATTACATTATAAGTATCAGATTCAGAAAATTTAAGTTTTACAATATACCAATGTTTAATATAGTCCAGACTGACACATCATCACCAAGTAACTTGATAATGTCCCTTATAGCAAAAAAAAATTTTTTAAGCTTATTTATTTTGAGACAGAGAGAGAGAGAGATAGAGAGCGAGCAGAGTAGTAGAGAGGCAGAGAGAGAGGGAGAGAGAGAATCCCAAGCAGGCTCCACACTGTTGGTGCAGAGCCCCAAGTGGAGCTTGAGCCCATGAATCGTGAGATCATGACCTGAGCCAAAATTAATAAGAGTCAAACACTTAACCAACTGAGCCACCCAGGCACCCCAGAAAAAAATTTTCTAATTAGGTATTCAATCCATAACCACATTGTGCTTTGGCTATCATGTCCATTTAGTCTCTTTTATTTATTTTTAAGATTTTTAAAAATTTTAAGTAATCTCTGTGCTTAACATGGGGCTTGAACCTACAAACCCTAGATCAAGAGTCACATGGTCCACTGACTAAGCCAGCCAGGCACCCCGAGTCTCTTTTACAATGGAAAGTTCTTTGGCTCTTGTCTTTCAAGATTTCTTGGAAAAAAGTTTTTAGTTTATTTATTCATTTTGAGAGAGAGAGCGAGCACGTATGCACACACAGCGGAGGGGCAGAGAGAGAGAGAGAATTCCAAGCAGGCTCTGTACGACCAGCGTGGAGCCTGATGTGAGGCTCAATCCCACGTGGAGCCTGATGTGAGGCTCATGACCATGAGATCATGACCTGAGCCAAAATCCAAAGTCAGATGCTTAACCCAATGAGCCACCCATACAGCTCTAGGCTTTCCTGAATTTGAGGAGCCCCTACCTTGGTCATTTTTTATGCCTTTTGCACTAGTCAAGCCAACAGGACTTCTATTTGAGCACAGAAAAGAAGACTTCATTAACTTTGGGGCAATATCTGAAAAAGTTATGGTATATCATAATTTTATTGCCTGATGTTTATTAAAGGTAATCCAAAAAAAAGTTGAAATTCCAATGATTACCCTTTTTCTCAAATACTTACCCAAAAAGGAAGGATGAACAACATCTGCTGCATCTTTTTCTAGTTTTAAAAGTTCAATTTCCAGGTTTTTCTACATTAGGACGAAAAATAACAGCTCATGTGGAATGCAGCACAAAGGCTTAAATTTTGATAAAAAAAGGGATTGTCTTTAACCTAGGAACACTGTGGGGGGTGGGGTGGGGAGGTAGGATTTGTTACAAGAGCCTAGGGGATTTACTGCAGGTTCTCATTTTGGTGTTCAAGCCAGATTGCTGCTACTGCTACTACTACTAACTACTACTATGACTCTTACTACATAAATAAGCACTCATCAGCTACGTACTAGACACTATTCTAAGTGCAAGAGAACTACTGCTGGAATCAATTACAATTTTTTTCCTGTACTAGAAGCAGAAAAGCAGAAAGTCCAATAAAATTTACCTGGTAGAGTTCAGCTTGCATATTTGTGATCTGCTGTAGTCTGGAGAAGTTCACAAAGCAAGAAACTGACTTCTTAGATATATTTAACATCTCCTATTGGTAAGTGAACAAAGAAAGCAGTATGTCACATAAAAAAGTTTCTGTGTGCCCTGGAACAGCAAACCCACACACATAAAACATGAGGATTTATTATGTGCAACACAGCCTCTGAAAAATGAAGCACTGAAGTATAACAGTAGCAGTGTGTATTTCCTGTTTTTAAAATCTTCACTATCACAAATCCTTCCCCTATATTTAAAAAATAATAAAAGTAAGAACTATTTCCTAAAGTACCATGCACATTACGTTTGCATTAGTGACAGCTTATCAGAGAAGACTGATAATGGTAAGAAGGTGGAGGCTGAGGTTGTTGGAGAATCATCTCTATACAAATCACCAAGACCTAGTCTCTGACCTTCCTGAGGCTAACATCAAAGAATTCTCCAACTTGGAATCACTTATCTGATGCATTAAAGGACTTCCATTGGCTAGAAGTCATTCATTCTGTGTCTTTTCACATTCTCATTAGATAAAAGAGTGTTTTGTTCAGGTGTAATTATTTTTCTAAAAAGCTTACCCCTCTTCATCCTTTCATTCTATACAAAATATTGCTTGCACATATAATCTTTTTAAATTTCAGGTTACTTCAGAATAAGATTATTGTTCATCTCGACTTCATCCATAATTTTCTATATCCTCGTCTTCTTTTCAAGAATGTTAGCATAGAAAAAGTTTAGAGATCTTATTGGCAAAGGAGTGGGAAATGAAAGCCCATGAATGAACTAAATGAACTAAAGTGCCTGTGTTTGTGCAGCCCATAAGCTAAAAATGGTTTTTATATTTTTTAATGTTGGGGAAAAATCAAAAGAAAAACAGTATTGTGTGACACATGAAAACTACATGAATTTCAAATTTCAGAATCCAGAATAAACCCAACTGCACCCATTCATTTACTTATTATCTCTGGCTTCTATCACACTACCACAGCCCAGTTGCAACCATATGGATCTAAAATTCTCAGATACTTACCCTCTGGCCTTTAATAGCAAAAGTTTGCTGACCAATGACAACCAATTTTATAAGTATTTATTGAGTTAGGTCAAGGAAGATTCAAGGATGAATGAAATAAGCTCTCTGTCCCTTAATAAGTGCATGATGGATGAAAAGGAAAAGGTATTCTCATATTAACACATATGTGAGAAAAAGGTGAATCTAGAAATGTACTTTCCTGTGTCATCATGGAAGGTCTTGACAAATGCAGAAAGTGAGAGCAATTGAAAGTTTTCTGGTAAAGAAGTAACATGATCATATAAAAAGTTAAATGGGCTAGTATGGAATATAAAACTGATGAGATTGGGGGAAAGAAGGAATAGGGAGTGACTACTTAATGAGTATGGGGTTATGTCATTGGGGATGACAAAAAAAAGAGTTTTGAAAATAGTTTCACAACATTGTGACTGTATCATGCCACTGAGCTGTATATTTTAAGATGATTAAAATGGTAATTTTTGTTTTGAGTATTTTACCACAATAAAACCCCATAATTCTGGTAACTAGCCAACAAAGTAAACAAAAACAAAAACTAGGGGAGAGATGGGACTGGAGGTGAGAAGATGAGAATGTGGACTAGGTCAGTAGCAGTTAAAAAAGAAAGGAAGAGAGTGCCTGGGTGGCTTAGCGGGGTAAGTGTCTGACTCTTGATTTCAGCTCTGGTCATGATCTCACAGTTTGTAAGTTTGAGTCCCACATTGGCCACCCAGGTGTTAGCACAGAGATTCTTTCTCTCCCCCTCTCTCTCCTCCCCGACTCAAGCTCATGCTCCCTCTCAAAATAAATAAATAAATACACTTTTTAAAAAATATAGGAAAGGAAGGCATAGATGTGAGTCCCTGGAGAGATGAAATTCATAAAACCTAGTTGATAATGGGGTACCAGGGATAAAGTCAAGTCAATGCTGACTACAAGGATCCTGGCTCCAGTGACTGGACAGATAGATATGCCATTCCATGAGGAAGATAACACAAAATACTTTACTAATGGCAAAATTGAAGATTGAGGGAATAAAGTATTAGTTCAACTTCATTCTATAAATGTATATCATAGCTGAAATGAGGACAAATCTAATCCACTGCATTTCCATCATATAAGTAGAGGTAAATGAATGTAAAACATCTCCCATTTCTCACTTTAACTTAACTCATTCTCTGGTATCTCTCCATCCCTCCCTGTCTAATCTTAACCACACACATGGCAAACTAGTAAAGTGTTGGGTTCAACAGCAGGGTAATGGAGCTTAGCCAAAAACATGCAAGAGAAACCAGTGGGAAAATAAGAATGTTCAAGGGAGAGCCAAAAGGAGAGAGGAAAGAAAGAGTAGCCAAATTTCTCTAGAAATAGAAATTCTGTTTCTATTTCTACAAAGAGAAATTCTAACTATTTGAGGATTGTGACTTAGCCCTATATCTTAAAAAAGAAAAAAAGAAAAAAGGGGGAATACAGAAAAGTCTTCACTGCTAATGGCTGCCATCAATATAATATACACTTTGTAGGCCAGTAGGGTAAAGGGACAATGAAAATGAAAGGATCCTGAAAAAGAGAATCTGTTTAGGGTATTTCTGTTCATTCTGTTGCTAGGCACAAGAAACCAAAATCCAAGACTATTATGTCTTATGTGTAATACAAAAATCCTGGGGCACCTGGATGGCTCAGTTAAGTTGAGTGTCTGGCTCAGGTCATGATCCCAGGGTTGTGAGATTGAGCCCTGAGTCCAGCTCTGAGCTGAGAGGAGAGCCTGCTTAAGATTCATTCTCTCTCCACACTCCCCCCCACCCCCCATCTCTCTAAGAAAGAGAAAAAGAAATGAAAAATCCCCCATAACATTGTGCATATAATATATACATGTATAAACTTGTGTCTGTAGGCATCCTTTCTTCTTCTTCTTCTTCTTTTTTTTTTTTTTTGGTCCTTTCTACTTGATACTGAATTCTAGCTGAGGGGCATTAAAAGGGAGACAGTATAGCAGAGATAAGAGCAAAGGCTTTAAAATGGGGGAGGGACTACAGAGGGTAACACTGAGAAAATAACATATATATAGATCTATCTATGTGTGTGTGTATTCAATAGAGCTTGCCAGAAAAATATGTGGGACATAAGGCCACTAAAGCCATCCTAGGGCATAAATCAAAGCAAATACCCCATTTATCCTAGATAAATCATTCCTCAACAGATAGATCAAAACAGAATAAAGCTCAAACAAACTATGTTTTCTGGAAGAGTTATATCATATAGCAATTTGAAGCATTACTCTTAATTTAAAAAAATTTTAAATGTTTACTTAATTTTGAGAGAGAGGGAGAGACACACTGTGAACAGGGGAAGGGCAGAGAGAGAGAGGGAAACAGAATCTGAAGCAGGCTCCCGGGTCTGAGGTGTCAGCACAGAGCCTCATGCAGCGCTCGAATTCAGAATCCAAGAGATCATGACCAGAGCCAAAGTCGGACACTTAACCAACTGAGCCACCCAGGCACCCTGCATTACCCTTAATTTGTAATGCACATGCGATGATATACACTTGCGGGATAAACTAAAGAGATCATATAACACATATGATTGTAAGATGGTCTTAAAGAGAAACGGTTTGGCAGATCTTACCTGTAAGCAAAACAGGTAATATCTAATTAGTGCTACTTGAAGGACACTAGGAAGATCCTCTCCAAAACAACTTCCACCCCAACAAACAACTTACATATCAACACCTAAAATTCTCTCAGATGTTTATTTCTTCTACCAATACACTCTAGAGAATAACTCCCAAATGTCTTACAGTATGAGTTTACCAAATTACTTTGTTACAGAACTAAACAAGTCTGACTACTAGACAATCAGGTAGGAAGAAAACCCAGAAGAGAAGAGAGGAAGGTGAGAACTGGGGAGTGCTGTAGTTAGGTTTTGCCTATTTTCCAAGGCCTTCATCTGTACCCCTTTCCTCCCCTCAAATCCATAAGGTCTAGTTACTAGAGCCTCAAGTAATCTACAAGACTCCAACAGAAGTTTAAACTCTTTCCAGATAGTTTCATAGTATCATCTATCACAGTTCATCATAGAGATGATAGATACAAGTATCAGAAAAGGCAGCTCTCTGATCTATTTCACTAGTTGAGTGACCTTGGATAAATTTCTTGGTCTTTTCAGGCCTTAGTTTTTTCATCTTAAAAACAGTGCATGGTAGGAGTGCCTGGATGCCTCAGTCAGTTAAGCGCCTTGGGCTAATCTGCCTCTTCTCTCACAATTACTCCTCTCCTCTATTCACATTCCAAGGTCTTTTGGGTCTTTTTTCGTATGCATGTACCTATGTATGTATGTACTGCCTTTAAAAATGCGTGCTTCTCCTGACGCTCTTTCTGCACCCAGCGCCTCCCGCCCCAACTATGCTTCATTACCTCACACCGACAAGTGTAGTTTGGGAACGTTTGTGTTGTAACTAGTTATCCGTATTACCCAACCCTGGCACACAACACAATGTAGAGGCGGCATTCTTGGGTGAGAAAAAGCCGGGGGAGAATGGTCTTTATTATCTCTCACGAACTGACGGAGGAAACCTCGTCCGCAGACACTTGAAACATCACTTTCTTGGAGCCCGGCTTTCGCACAACCACTGCGGAACGGTCATTACTGTTGCCTGGAAGAAGCTCCACCGGCCTCTACTACAGTACGACCCCTAGCCAGCACTCTCACACACCTCCGCGGCCCAGCGCCACCACCTCACAGCCATCTTCTACTGCCACCGTCAGCACCCCCTTAATGACGCCATCGCCTCCCACGCACCTGAGTGACCAGCCCCGAAGCTACGAAACGGTCCAGCAGTAGCCCCGCAGCATTTGGCTCGGCCGCGCGGTCCCAGGGCGTCGGAGCAGCCATGGTTGAAAGCCGGCCCGCGCCTGGTCGGCACGAAGAGTGAGTGGTTAGCACAGCGAACGCGCCGCGCAGCTCGATGACGTCACAGGGCGTTTCTCCCCGGGCGGAAGCCCGGGGAGCGCATCTCGGGAGAGCGCGGGCCGCAGGTCTTGTCTTGGCGAGCAGGCTGTGAGCAGAGGAGTAGGAGGCGAGTCCGGCGCTCTCTGATCATTCGTAGGCTCCAGCGGCGTCCAACCTCGGAACAGCTGTGAAAGCTGCTGGACCTGGTGGTCGGGTTCTCTGTTCTCCCTTTTCTTCCTTGCCACTTTTAGTTGGCCCCCAAGATCTAGGAGTCGGCAGGAGGTGACGGCTTGGGAACGAGACCCAGCCCAGAGGCGGATGGGGTGGCTGGGTGCCTGGACTGAGCGGTGACAGCTGCGTTTCCTTTCTGCAGGGACCTGAGCCGCGGCCCTAGGATGGGTAACAGTGCCCTCCGCGCTCATGTGGAAACCGCGCAGAAAACTGGTGTCTTTCAGCTTAAGGACCGTGGGCTGACCGAGGTGAGACTGGGAGGGGGCCGACCAGGGAATTTAAAGGGAGAGGGACGGCGGGGGCGGTGAAGTTATTCGGTGAGGGATTCTCCGCGCTGTGAACCCCTTTCTCCAGTTCCCCTCAGAGTTGCAGAAGCTGACAAGCAATCTAAGGACCATCGACTTGTCCAACAACAAGATCGAGAGCCTACCGCCTATGATTATAGGGAAGTTCACTCTGCTGAAGAGCCTCTCCTTGAACAACAACAAACTGAGTATGGCTTTGGCGCCTGGGAAGCTTTTGCTAGTGATCAGCTGTTAAGAAGGGTGGTTTTCTCTTACAAGCTGATTTTTTGTTGTTGTTATGAAACCGTTCTGAGAGCTCAAGACGCAGGAGGAAGTCAGAGTCCTTAAAGCTAACTCTTGTATTTACATCTACAAGCCTCCTCTGGTGGTATAAGAATTGGTAGTGACTTAATTTGGACTTCAAAGAAATGACCATCTTTAGGATGTAATGTAAACAGCTAATTTTGCTGCTATTAAGAAAGGGGGATGAAATGGGAAGGGGAGGGGCTTACAAGTCCCCCAAATTGCTGTCCGATTCTGCGGAGGTCCCTTTACAATAAGACCCCAATATACACATAAATACTTTCCTGCATTTTGATGACACCCTCACTTTCTGAAGACTGTGTTGGTAAAAATGCAATACGTAAAATTGTCACAACGTGTAGAAATTCTATGTGTATTAACAGGAGGGGTATCAGGTGGTCATATAATTTTTATAAACTTCATCAAAGGTATTTTTCAGCTGTAAAATTCAGGTATTTAATTTTTTTCATTGCCAGCTGTTCTTCCCGATGAGTTATGTAATCTGAAAAAACTAGAGATGCTAAGCCTAAACAACAATCACTTGAGAGAGCTACCATCTACCTTTGGGCAACTGTCCGCCCTCAAGACCCTGAGCCTCTCTGGGAACCAGCTGCGAGCCCTGCCACAACAACTCTGTAGCCTCCGTCACTTGGATGTGGTGGATCTCTCCAAGAACCAGATTCGGAGCATACCTGACATAGTGGGGGAGCTGCAGGTCATCGAACTCAATCTCAACCAGAACCAGGTCTAGAGCTTGAGTTATTTTCCTACAGCATGTGGGTAATAGTCTCCTGTATAATCTGTTATTCTCTAAACAGTAATTGTGGAGCTGGGTATGAGACTACATGAGAGGTACAGTCTATATAGGCTGTACTAATTTTAAGGCCCAAAGTGCCATGGAATTAGTTGAGACACTGGTGCATTTGTTGTGCAGGTGTTTTTAAGAGAGTGAGATAGGTAATGGGGTGAGATAATTTCAAAAGTTAAGCTAGTCTCACAAATCTTGAAGTATTCTTCAGATCCTCCCCAAATATGCCTCTAATCATCTAGCAAGGAGCTATGTCAAGAAGAGTAGAAAAAAGGCTTTAATTCATAGGTTCTTGAAGTTGGACAACAGAGAGAATTCTTTGTCCCTTTTTTGACATTTTTGTCAAGTGTGTCCTGCTTTTACTGAACCATCATCCCTGACAGGCTTTCTGGCAATAGCCCATTTCATTATTGGACAGCTTTAATTGTAGTATTTGAAATTTGTTTCCATTACTTTGGAAGCTCTTTGGTTAATATGCATCTGACTGGAGAAATAATCTTTGGTCTAGACATGTCTTAAATGATAAACATTAAACATAGTGAGAGGTGGCCTTTAGTTTTTTTAGTGCCTACGCTTCTAGATTTGCACAGTCCAATCCAGCAGTCACACACTAAAAATCATTTAGATTTTAAAGTTAATTTCCTCTGAGGCCTCTAGCTGTATTTCAAGTGCTCAAAAGCCATGGCTACCTTATTGGTTACATATAGAACATTTCAATCATTGCAAAGATTTATTGTAGAAAACTGTCCTAGGGGCGCCTGGCTGGCTTGGTCGGTTAGGCATTCGACTTTGGCTCAGGTCATGATCTCACAGTTCGTGGGTTCAAGCCCCACATCGGGCTCTGTGCTGAATGTTTGCTCAGAGCCTAGAGCCTGCTTCAGATTCTGTGTCTCTTTCTCTCTCTGCCCCTCCTCTGCTTTAGCTCTGTTTCTCAAAAATAAATAAATGTAAAAAAAAACAAACTGTCCTAGATTGTAGTAATCTTACATTATGATGAAATCTAGTCTATGTCTGTGGCCTCACCTTTTCCTTTATTCCTGTGTGTTCTTGAGGTTTGGGGGGGGGGAGGATTATGAATATTTGAAAAAAACTTACGGAAAAACATTGTTCAGTAACAAGTACTAGTTGCACACTCATTCCATTCACCTAGGATGATGCCCTATAATCACTGATTCTGATTTTAGTGTGCACCAGATTAACAGGAAGAGTTTGTGAAGAGATCATTGGGTCCCTACCCTCAGTGTTTCAGGTTCCTTAGGTCTGGGATGAGGTCTGAGAATTTACTTTTCTATCAAGTTCCCACATGATGGTCTGAAATGATACCAGGCAGAGAAAATATAATTTGGTGACTTGGAGCATTTATCGGGCAATGAGGTGAAAAAATCAGAGTTGCTTGAGTGCATAAAAGATTGGAGCTACTGAGAATGGACATGCTGAGTTGATTATGATGGTGACTCATGCAGATACAAATGTTGTACTAAAAATTGGACACAAGAGCACCTGTGTGGCTCAGTTGATTAAGCAACCAACTTTGGCTCAGTCTGAATCTCATGATTCTGAGTTCGAGCCCAACATGGGGCACTGTTCTGATAGCTCAGAGCCAGGAGCCTACTTCAGATTCTATGTCTCCCTCTCTCTCTGCCCCTCCTCCACTCACACTCTGTCTCTGTCTTTCTCTCAAATATAAAATTAAAGAAAAAAACATTTAAAAAAAGTTTTTAAAAGTTGGACACGGAGAAGTAGACTAGATGTGAGCAGATATGAATGTAGATACAGACTTCCAGGTCTTAACAGAAGTGATGGCTTTAAGGTTGGACTTGAAAAAAAGATGAAATATTAAAGACTGCTGCTTGAAAAATGTCCATAGGAACAAGGCAAGGAGGAGCCGAAAACCAGGAATATTTCAAAAGAAAAACCTAGTACTTAGGTACAAGAGGGAGTTTCAAAGAAGTGGTAGCAAAACCAAGAGGGAATGAGTACAGTGAGTGAATCCATGACTTCGATAGTATCGTGGTCAGCATCTATGTAGAAATAAAAGATTGGCAGTATGTGCACCAAAATGTTTATGATGACAGATTGGAAGTAACTTTTTTCTTTAAACTTATGTCTCAAATTTTCTATAATGAACAGTGCTTTTATTAGATCATTTGTTTCTAAAAAGCCACTGGTGACCTTCAAAAAGCATCTTTTTTCCAGATAAGTGGAGGAGTAACAGAAGCTAGATTAACACAGGCTTTAGGAATGAGTAGGTAGTGAGAAAATGGAGGCGGTAAAAGAACTGGGACAAATGATCACGTTTTGGTTTTTAGTAAAAAAATAACCATTATAGTAGTGCTTTTGCTGTTTCCTATGTCTCTTTTTTGTTGTTGTTCGATAGATATCTCAGATCTCAGTAAAGATATCTTGCTGTCCTCGTCTTAAAGTTCTTCGCCTGGAAGAGAACTGTCTTGAGCTCAACATGCTTCCACAGAGCATCCTCAGTGACTCCCAGATCTGTCTGCTTGCTGTGGAAGGCAACCTTTTTGAAATAAAGAAACTTCGAGAGCTGGAAGGCTATGATAAGGTATGTATTAGTGTACCTCATCACTGTTCCAGAGATGAGGACAGTGAAGTAACCCACATAAATGTATAGCTACAGGACATATGCATAATCCCCAATTGTTCCCCAATTTGGAGGTGAATTCTAAGAACCAGCCATATGGTATTGTGCTCAGACCACTTTTCCTCCAGTTAGCTTATTATAAAGCATCTTTGTCTTTTGATGGGTGTCCCTGTTAAAATGTATGTGAAAAAAAACCACCCCAAAACTATGTATTTTATATTTGCATTTACAACAGGTTGATTTTGCAGGGAATGAAAAAGAACTTATCCAATAAAAACCTAAATGAAAAAAAATAATATAAAATCCTAATTAGGGGCGGCTGGGTGGGTCATTTGGTTGAGTCTGTCTCTCTCTGCCAACCCCCCTGCTTTCTCTCTCACACATGCTTTCTCAAAATATTTTTTTTAATCCTAATTAAAAAAATAGGCTAATATTTGCTTATGCCAAGATACCACATATTCTTCTTTCATGATTTTTAGTACATGGAGAGATTCACAGCCACTAAGAAGAAGTTTGCATGATGTTCTCCAGGAGCATGGGAACCATATAGGACACTGACTTGGAATCTGTTGCAATCTGGATGAACCAGAGGCTCCTGTTGTTGTCAAGGATTATCTGTAGTAAGGAGATAGTACTCCAGATTATATTTTGCACAGTGATCTTTTTCCTTCCCAGGACTCGTCTTAAGTAAGCTAAAAGAAATCAAGAGACAGTAAGTCTTCCATTTTGAGTCATGGATAGGGCAAAGACAATGTTTATCATCAAAACCATCATTAGTCTGGCTTTAAGAAATCAGTAGCTAGTTGCTATTTATACAGTGAAAGGATACTGCCTGGTAACAGAATCACTCCATATCACAGTTTTTAAATTTCATGTTTAATTTCAGTGTATATGAGGTTTCATAAAGTTGATTGCCATTGCACCTGTTAACATTTTGTATTTTTTATGAAATTCAAATAATCTGCAAGAGGCTACTCTGGTTAATCTAAAGATGTACGATTTTATTTGTCCATCAGTTCAATTGCAGTGTTCATACTTGGAATTTAGAATGTACATAAATATGTGACTGTCTGTCTTGATTAAAAGTATACTTTGTCAGAGAAGCACCAATACAACACTAAGAGATGTCCCCTCAAGGCTGCAGTAGCAAATTTTTTACTATTGCAGGTGCCTTATTTGTCGAGGGCTCTGAAGAGCTAAAACCGTATATGCAAAACCTGTAAGATACAAAGGGTTTTAATAATCAAGATTTCCCCAAAACTTTGTTAGAAATAATGTCTTATTTCTGGTAATCCTTTCCCCTTTTTGTATTTATAATTCTACTAATCAAATTACCAATAAAAAAACTACCTGTATAATATTTTAAAATAACCTATGTTTATAAAGCTTATTCTCTGTGTGAGAGAATATACTAAATAAATAATTTTTAATGAACTTTGGCTGTAAAAAGGGTTAATCCTTCTTCCATCACAGGAAGAAGACAGAAAATTTAACCTGTATATGGTCCTTTGTTTGAAAGTAAAGTGATTAGGAAACATTTCATGTTCTTGTTAAGGTCGTAGGAGTGCTGAGATATCTTCACGTGACTGATAAGCATTTCATTTTGCCACAATGGAACCATGCTTATTAAGAGAAACTAAAATTTACAAAGGTATATGATTTCAGGTTGTTAATGACATGAACATTTAGATAAATACCACTGTAATTTTCTGAGGTTTTGTCTTTCTCAGGGCAATTTAGCATGTATTGTCAGGTCTCCTTTTTATAAACCTAGTTTAACCATTAAGCCAATAGATCCCAACAGCTGACTGTTGAAACTATATGAAGAAGTCTCTCTGACCCTAAATCTGACCTGGATATTCTATTTTCCATGTTATTTGTTTCTCCACATGGGGAAGGATGGGCTACCAGTTTATCATTAGCAGTTGAGTTTTGCTTTTTAATGTTTAACCTTTTTGATCTACTAAATGTTTCTCTAAATTTTTTTATCAGTACTTAACATCTAATAAATAAGAACTTATAAGTTGAACTTAAGTGTCCCCATTTAATAATTCTAATTTTTAAAAAATCTCTCCTCGCTGAGAATCAGTGACTGACTGCTAACTTTCATAACTTGGACCCAGCCTTATTTCCAGTTGCCACTTCTTCACTCTCATTTGCCTGCTCAGTCATACCAGATTATTCGCTCCTTACACAGTGCATAATCTCTCCTGTAATTTGCCTTTACATTGTTTGCTCAGTCAGAAATATCCTCTCTAACATGCTCCTCTCTAAAACCCACTTTAAGTCTAAGCCAAATTACTTAATCCCCCATCTGTTGCGATAGCACTTCTCACATTCTATATTCATCTGTCCCTTCTTAGAATGAGCTACTTGTGGGCAGAAACTATGTAAAGTAACATGCCCAGATTTATAGTGCACAAGTATTTAGACTTCGTTATGAGCTAACATAACGAAGTTGGTTTACTAGTGTGTGGTCTGGAGACCCATATTCTAGTTTGGCTACCAGCCTTAAGTCACCCACATTCTTTTAGAGTTTGGTTGGAAATCATTGTAGTATATTAAGATCATGGGCCTTGGAGTCAGAAAGACCCTGGCTCGAATCCACAGTCTGTCATTTACTACCTCTCTGAATTAGAGCAATTTATTCTCATCTGTTATATGGGGAATACCTCCAACTTTTCAGGTATGAGGATATGGTAAAAAGATACATAAAGGCATTTAGCAGACCGCGTGCCATTTATTTCATCTGTAAGGCATTAAAATAGAAGTTAACAAGTTATATAGAAATAGAAGACTTGCAGCAAATACTACATTTAAAAGGATGAAAACAAATGACTAGAGAATAAGGAATTTGAAGATCAATCTGAAAAATATAAATCTGATTAGGAATGTAAAACCTGGAATTTTAGTTAAGAGTGACCCAAAGAAAATAACATTTAAAGAGACAAATTTTGGGGCCCCCAGGTAGTTCATTTGGCTAAGTGTGACTCCAGGTTAAGGCTCAGGTTGTGGTCTCAAGGTTGAACCCCACACTGGGCACTGGGTGCGGAACCTGTTTAAGATTCCCCCCACCCCACCTCTTGCACAAACACACACAGTGTTTCTCTCTGTCTCAAAATACTAATAATAAAAAAATGAATTCTGAGTGCTACTGAGTATAGAATGTTTGGGTTAGAAGGAGATTCATAATTCATACATGACATGAAAAGATCTAGAGCTGAAGTGTAGTAACAAGGATGAAGGAAGTTTGAAGGAAGAAAAAATAGACACAACTATTGGGGATAAACATAATTGTTATTCTAAGATTGGAAACCCAATAAGGGAGCTTACCATTAAAAAAATTATATTCCGGGGAGAATACTATTTCTGAACTTCTTAGTTGTAGGTTAGCGTTATGCTTACGGTCACACAAGTAAATGACTTAAGCAAAATTTCAAAGCAGGTGGTCAGACTCTGGAGCTTGTATAACCACTTTCAGTTACTACCTTTCAAAAGTAATGGAAACAAGTTTCCAGACAGTGTTACATGAGAAAATCAGAGAAGGCTTTAAGTCTATTTCTAATGCATTATGGACCTATTTCTACGGTCTCATCCCTCTTCTTTCTCAGCAGAAGCTTTGGAAGATTTTGTAACTTGGGATCCATAAATGGGCTTTCAAGACCCATTGATGCGAGATTCTTATTTATGCTGATTCATGTTTGTGTTTACCTACTTCTCTGGGGAGACAGACTAACGATATCTTTCATCAAATTCACAGAGGGATTCATAAAGAGCTCCACCCAAAAGAGAATAGCAACAATAATTTATTAAGCTCTTAACATTTGTTGCGTGCTGTTCTCAGTTCTTTACATATATCACATTGAGTTCTTGCACCAACTCTATGGAGTAAGAATTATCAATCCCCATTTATAGACAAGGAAACTGAGGCACAGAAATGGGCTTGCAGTCTCAGCAAGTAGCAGAGTGTAAATTCAGACAAAGTTGAGTGCCTTCTAACAATTATATTGTGTGGGCAGCATTTAGGTATCCTCAGAAATACTGCCTTTAGCCATAATATTAAAAAAAAATTTTTTTTTAAGTTCTAAGTAAGGGCAGTTAGGTTTAGCACAATCCTCAGTGTTTTGTGCCTTCTTACGTTACACATTTACAATCACCCGCCAGCTAAACCACTCCTATGGCATGAAGCATTTCTATTCCAGAGTGCCTGACTGAGTCTCACTTTAAAAACATCCTTTCAGGGGTGCCTGGGTGGCTCAGTCGGTTAAGTGTCCAGCTTTGGCTCAGGTCATGATCTTGTGGTTCGTGGGTTTGAGCCCCACGTCAGGCTCTGTGCTGACAGCTCAGAGCCTGGAGCCTGCTTTGGATTCTGTGTCTCCCTTTCTCTCTGACCCTCCCCTGCTCACACTCTCTCTCTCTCTCTCAAAAATAAATAAAAACATTAAAAATTTTTTTAAAATTAAGAAAAAAAATAAAAACAGCCTTTCAGGGGCACCTGGGTGGCTCAGTCAGTTGAGTGTCCGACTTTGGCTCAGGTTATGATCTCACGGTTTGTGAGTTCAAGCCCTGTGTTAGGCTCTGTGCTGATGGCCAGCTCAGAGCCTGGAGCCTGCTTCAGATTCTGTACCTCACTCTCTCTCTGACCCTCCTCTGCTCGCTCTGTCTCTCAAAAATATATAAATAACATTTAAAAAGTTAAAAAAAAAAACCACATCCTTTCAGTCACTGATGTTTTTAAGCTCAAATGAATAAGAGACTAACAATAATTAAAATGAACCTCATGACAAGGCATAGGAAGAAAAGTCCTGTCAGTACATCCAATAAAAAATGGGAAAGGTGTTAAAGGCAGCTTTCCATTGGAGTGCTTCCTGATTTATGGACATTTGCTTTATTCAATTTGATAAGAACTGGTGAAATTATTGCCCCTCCCATCCCTCCACAGAAACACAATACCTATTGGAAAGAACAATTCCATTAGTTAGTTATAAAATTTAATTGTAAATATGAAGCAGTGGTTATTGGTCAAACCAATCCACATTAATAGCTTTGAAGTGTGCAGAAACTAGTTTTTACATAAAGGTGACAAATACCAATCAGATTCTTAAAACACTGTTCAGGATCTAAATAAATGTGATTCTGGACATAATTCAATCCATAAGGCTAGTTGAATGAAAGTGCAATCATCAATAATTAAACCAAAAGCATAATTTTCCAAATCACTTCTAAACAGAATTCTAGCTTTTGTAAAGTCAAAAGCTACAAAAAACTCAAAGCAATGTAACTATTTTTCTACCTGAGATCAAAACAAGTTTCTTTTTTTCCTATCTAAACATAATTCTTGGCATTGAGGTAAATCTGAATTCACGTGATACACTTTGTCAAACTTTTTTTTTAAAATTTAAGCCCTGCTTTAGAGAGAAATTCTCATGTTACACATACATATTTACATATTTTTTCTTCAAAGACCAAAGACAATTTTATGAGGTTAATAGGCATGTAATGGGACCATGATAGTACTAATAATGTGAAAATAAAAAGCCATTCTTTTATACAAAGTGTTCCTATATGGTGCAATATAAAATGGGATCAGAGAATCTATGTACACACATGAATCACCAAAGGTTCAGAAACTAAGCTCATTTTAAGAAAATTCATTCTATTTTTTTGGAGCAGAGGTTGCGAAGTTGTGATGTATAACAAAAATTCTGTGCATAAAAGCTCTGAACCCAAGTATTAGCCTAAATTGGCAATAACTGCAACTTAAGTTAAAAACTAAACCCAACTAGATCTTTACCGTGGCTTTGCAACTTTTGCTTTGTGGCCTGCAGGTTTTCCTGAGGTAACAACCTCTTATCTCTTGCCTCTCCTCCTTGCTGCCCCCCTCCCTGCCTCCAGTTTCCTTTTTCGTGGCTGTCTTTGGCAATGCTTCCAAATCTTGAAAGCAGAAGAACCTGCTAAAGTAAATCAGAAGGATGAAAAATAACGCTATATATGATGTACAAAAACCAATCAAAGAGTATAAACCGAGAAAAAAAAATACTAAAAGGAAGGCTGAGCAGCAGCCTACCCTCAGGGGAAAAGAGAACATAAAAAGTAGGGGTCTGTACTCCTAGCCCTTCTTGCACATTATCTCCTGATTAGAAGAGCATGGAACCAAAACTTCAAACTCTGAAAAGGTAATGACTTTGAAGGAGGAGCTAGAGAAGTGAATAAATGATAAAGAAGTACAGCAGCGCTTTAGCTGTCAATGAGTTTCTTTGCTCTGGCATTGGCAATGTCGATACGATCTTTGTTGGTGTCAGCCTGAAAAAAAAAAGATTAGCATTATGTTACAAGGTAAGGTGCTCTAATGAAACTTCAATTTCATATACTTGGGAGTAACTGATACACTGAGAAATACAGGAAACAGATGAAGTCACATTACAAATCTCACTGTGGGTAAGAAGAGAAAGAATATGAAATTTATTTGGGAAAACCAGGTATATAAACATGACAAAGGCATAAAAGAAGAACTTGGCAGTATTTCATGAATTCCATAACATTTTTTCATAGTTTAGTATGTCTGAAAGTGGGATGCATCTTAAAATCAGTGGCATTTTAGATGCATTGAAATTAACAATACTTTTTGCTATAGATTTGGACCTTGTGGGAGTCCTCTGAACTGAATCATAGAATCAGTGTTTTTAGTGTTAATTTATTTTGGAGACAGAGAGAGACAAAACATGAGCAGGGGAGGGGCAGAGAGAGAGAGGAGGGGAGACATGGAATCTGAAGCAGGCCTCCAGCTCTGGGTGGTCAGCACAGAGCCTGACGCAGGGTTTGCACTCACTAACTGTGAGACCACTGACCCAAGCTGAAGTTGGAAGCTTAACCAACTGAGCCACCCAGGCACCCCCACTGAATCACAGAATCTTTTCTGAGACTACTGTAGGTCTAACCCAAGAGAGACTGAAAAAACCTTCCCCAGGAGTTTTTAGCAGATATATTACCATCCACATCAATATCTGAAATAAAAAGATGGGTGATAAGTAGCCTAAACCCACACTACAGCTTTGAAAGTGCCTCATGAACCACTGTTTGCCTCACTGCAATCTACCATTAAGCAAGTCAACAGAGCTAAGCTTAAAAATTCACCCCATCTTGAAAGCACACTGAGATTTTTAATAAAATAACAGTTAACAAGAAATGGCTTTTAGATGTGATAAATCCAAACACTGAACACAATTTCACTTTCAGTATTTTTTCTATCACGTGAAATTAAAAAAAATAGCAATTCTACTTTTTCTTTATTCATAGGACACTGATTTGTGTGTCTGCCACAAGAACCATTCTGCAGAATCGATTTTCACCTACTGACTCATGAGCTGAAGATTCAGGAACTTACTAATTTGTTAGTAACAAAATAAAACTCATGAAAGCTAACTCATCATTCGGGGGGGGGGGGGGGGGCAGAAATATAGCCCTCCCAAAGGTTAGAGTACACTCTAAGCTTTATCTGTGAAGTTTTAATTAAAACCACTTCATTCCAAGATGTTGGTTTCAAAATGAACCAACTGCCAGAAGCAAGAGATTGGAGGACTTGGCTACTATTTTTCAGTGTGTTAGAACTCCCACCTTAGGGGCACCTGGGCATCCAACTCTTAATTTCAGCTAAGGTCACAATCTCATGGGTCATGAGCTACAGCCCTGTGTGAGGCGCTGCAGAGACAGTGCGAACCCTGCTTAGGATTCTTTCTCTCCCTCTCCTCTGCTCACGCCAGGTGCATACATTCTCTCTCAAATAAAAAATAAATTAAAAAAAAGAAAAGAACTGCCACCTCTTCAAAAATGTAAGACTTTGAGGACATAATCTCCTATTGTTCTCTCCTAAAGTATCAAGTATAAAAGTCTGGTACTTAAAACACTGTGGATACCTCAAATTCCTATGGCACAAAGGAGCATTTACCTTTTCTGTGATCCGGTCTATTTGTCGATTTTGAGCCTCAATCTCATTGCCCATGTCCAGGGCCATGTTTTTTAGGTTTCCTAGGATACTGCCCACTTGAGTCAGGTTCTCTTCCATTTCATCTTCTCTGGCGTCATTAGTTATACTATCACAAAAAAGACAGTAAATCCAAATTAAATTTGGATTTAATTTTCATAAAAATAAGTAGCCAAAATGACCTCAGCAAATGTTAGACCTGTGGTAATGTAGGTTACCATTCTTGGAAAACATTCTGCAGTAAAATGGAAACACTGCCCAAGGACAACACAATGTCTTAAAGCCCATGTAAGAGACGTAATGACTATGAAACAATGCTTCTCAAAGAGTGATCGCAGCACCATGTGGGAACTTATGCTAATTCTCACATTCTACTACGGATCTACTGAATCAGAAACTGAAAGTGGATCCCATCATTCTATGTTTTAATAAATCTACCACGCGACTATGATATATACTAAGTCTAAAGAATCTTTGCTCTAAAACAGAGCTTGTGGGGCCAGCGTGGCTCAGTCAGTTGAGCATCTGACTCTTCATTTCAGCTCAGATCATGATCCCGGGGTTGTGGGATTGAGCCCTGCAATAGGGCTCCTCACTGAGCGTGGAGACCGCTTACGATTCTCTCCCTCTGCCCTTCTCCCCAACTTGTGTGCACGCTCTCTCTTTTGCTCTCTCTTGCTGAAAATAAAACATTGAGGGGTGCCTGGGTGGCTCAGTCTGTTAAGCATCTGACTTCAGCTCAGGTCATGATCTCATGGTTTGTGAGTTCAGCTTTGGATTTTATGTCTCCCTCTCTCTCTGCTTCTCTCCCACTCCCACTCTCACTCAAAAATAAACATTAAAAATAAACAAACAATTTATAAAACAGAGGTTACAAAACTCTGGCCCAAAGGCCAAAAGTGGCCTGCCACCTCATTATATAAATAAGGATTTATTCAAATACAGCCATGCTCGTTTGCTTATACGTTGTTTATCGCTGGTTTCACCCTACAACAGAGTTGAGTAGCTGCTATATGGAGACTGGCCTGCAAAGTCTGAAATATTTACTATCTGACCCTTTACTGTTATCCTTATAGGGATTTGGCTGACCCCTACTCTAGATGACACATTTAAAACAGTTTCCTATTTACATTAGTAAAATATGCTTATATGGATAATTGTAAAAGTACTGAAAAGTAAAAAGAAATTAATCCATCAATGAAAGTGAATCACAGTCAACACTTCGTCAGAAGACAGATTTTCAAATGCATTCTTCAAATACCATAAATGCTATTTCTAGTTGATGAGTTAGGGTTCGTATATAACAACACCCATTCTCCTGAGTGTGACATTCAGTTAGGAAAGGAGTGAAACACTCAGGAGGCGCTGGCATACCGTTTAATGTATCCACCGCTGGCCGCTCCAGTAGCTGCTTGTTGAGGCTGACCATTTGTCACTCGACCTGGCTGCTTAGATACCACATTGCCAGGAGAGTTGTCTCCACCATCTCCCCATGTTGCCTTGTAGGCCTTGCTGGACTCAAAGTTCTTTGTCCTACATAAAAGTCAGGAGTGTAGAGAGAGAGCAAAAAGCAGGAGGGGAAGAATTGGAACCATTGGTGCTTTTTATCTTGCAGATGATCCTAGCATTCTTAGCATAAAAGTTACCTCTAGTGAGATCTGGATTAGCTACACTATGCTTAGTTGCAATACGGCATAGGAAAAAGATAATTGTGTAAGCCCACTGACATTAAAAACCTTTTTTGAAGGTTCAACTATTTCCATGAAATCTTCATAAGCAGTTAGCAAGTTGGAAAATTCAATTATTTGATTTTTCAGGTTCCCCTAGCCTTTGCCAGTCTTCAGAAAAGATAGTGGATACGAGGGAAAAAAAAAATCCTTAGGACAGGTGTGCTGGAATGCCTTAAGAGGCTCCCTAAGGGGTGCTTTACTGGCTCAGTGGGTTAAGAATCCTAATTCAGCTCAGGTCATGATCTCACGGTTTGTGAGTTTGAGCCCCGCATCAATCAGGCTCTGTCGTGTCAGCGTGGAGCCCACTTTGGATCTTGTCTCCCCGCTCCCTCTACTCCTCCCCTGCTCATACGTTCTCTCTCTCAAAAATAAACATTAAAAAAAAATAATAAAGAGGCTCCTTGAAAGGATCTCAGAAGTTGAGGGATAAAAGAGAAAAGAAGGCTGGCTGGGCAATACTCAAACCCTGGTGCCCTCTTATTTGAAGCAGAATAGTTCCAGCTGATCAGTTTTTTGAAGTTAGAATTTTACATTAACTGCTTTAAAATTTTTTTTAATGTTTATTTATTTTTGAGAGAGAGAGAGAGAGAAAATGCAAGCAGGGGAAGGGCAGAGAAGAGAAGGAGACACAGAATCTGTAGCAGGCTCCAGGCTTTGAGCTGTCAGCACAAAGCCCGATGCGGGGCTCGAACTCACAGACTGTGAGATCATGACCTGAGCTGAAGTCAGAGGCTTAACCGACTGAGCCATCCAGGCACCCCTGAACTAACTTAAGAAAAAGAAACAAACATCATGAAGGAAAGACATGGATCATTTCCAAATTGCACAGCCAATGAATAACTATCTTGGCCACAAGTTACAAATCCTTTGATTTAGGGCTTTTTCACTTAAAGAGTTTACTTTTTCTCCTTTAAAAGAAAAAATCCTGGGGTGCCCAGGGTGGCTCAGTTGGTTGAGGGTCCGACTCCTGGTTTTAGCTCAGGTCATGGTTTCACAGTTCATAGGATTGAGCCCTACACTGGGCTCTGTGCTGACAGCATGGAGCCTGCTTGTGACTCTCCCTGCTACTCACATATGTTCTCTCTCTTTCTCAAAATAAATAAATAAATAAATATTTTTTAAAAGTCTTAAATCCAGGCCTCTTAAAATTAGAGCATGTGCTTTACATGTAACTGACACCAAAGCCAGAATTTTACCATGGGATTTACTACTTAAATCGGTAATAATGGCAAGAAAAATCTTTTAAATTGACTTTTAAACGACTATTACCAAAAAAAAAAAACTCACACAAAACTTTTTTACTGATTATTTGGCTAGGTTTACTGGTCACTCACACAATTTTAACTTTTTTAATTAAATCTATTTATTTATTTTGAGAGAGAGAGAGAGTATGAGCAGGGGAGGGGCAGAGAGAAAGGGGGAGAGAGAATCCCAAACAGCCTCTGTGCTGGCAGCAGGCCTTGATCCCATAAACCCTGAGATCATGAACTGAGCCAAAGTCAGGAGTTGGAGACAACCAACTGAGCCACCCAGGCACCCCTTCACTTACACAATTTTAATTTTTACTTTTCTGAAAACAAAAACGAAGTAGTACATAGCCATAATATTGATGTCTGGTTTATTCCATATAATATGCTAATGAGGAAGTTTCAAAAATGTAAAAGCAGAGGAGAGATTTTACGAAACAGTGACCCCTTCCTTAATAGACATAAGGATTCATTTTTGGCAAATCTAGAATCAGATCTTAAACTGTAATCATTAATGCTACAGAAAGGGTACTACCACTTTTTTTGTAAGGGGTAATGAAAAGGTAAATGTATCTATGAACACTAAAGAGCTAATCAAAGGCCTTTCTTGGTTCCACTTTAAGTTCTCATAATCAATTTCCAACTTGTGCTATCTGCATAATTAATCAATTTATTAATAAACTATGTTAAATCTGTCCTGGAACAAGATGGGATATACCTTTTTTTAAATCAACAGTTACATATAATTATCTGTTGGTTTGGTGAAGTCCATTTACATTTATGCTTTGTTAGTAAGTCTCAGACAAAATTCTAAAGCAAGGGAGTTCTTAGTAAAATAAAGTGTTATTAGTTTATTAGAAAGTTAATAAGCAATAATGGAAGGGATAAAAACAGGGAGGGGAACAAAACATAAGAGACTCTTAAATATAGAGAACAAAGAGGGTTGCTGGAAGGGCTGTGGGGAGGTGGGATGGGCTAAATGGGTGAGGGGCGTTAGGGAATCTACTCCTGAAATCATTGTTGCAATATGCTAACTACCTTGGATGTAAATTTAAAAATAAATTATTAATAAAAAAAGAAAGTTAATAACCAGAAGTATTAATAGAATACAAGTACAGCTTTTATCAGGATGTCAGATTGTAGAACTGGTGAAAGGGTGATGGCTGGAATCAAAAGTCCCTAAATAAAAGACGCTTTGTTTCTGCTATTCTGAGTAATAAAGAGTAGCCTGGGGAAGGCCTTGTGGGGCTCCCAGGCTATCAAGTGATATATATACAGATACATATATGTGTGTGTGTGTGTTCTAACTGCGGGGCTCCTAGTCTATCAGGGAATATATGTACACTCTAAACTTCTTCTCAACCTTAAGAGATAAGATTTGAAATTCCTTTAAGCTTTTGAGAATTCTTCTACTCATCATTAGCTATAAGGGGCTTAAGATGGAAATGAATTGTTTTAATATGATATTGTGAATGAGTTTCAATTAAAGCATGATCTGTGTTATAAACAAAGAATCAGACTGGTTATCAAAGCCTTCTCCCTTTAAGAGGGCTGGATCCTGGAAGGTACTTGTCTAATATCAAGGGGAAAAGGTACAAAAAGCAAACTTTGAATTTTTCTTTTTACAGCTTTGCACTGCGTTGTCATGTTTACTTTCAAATGAGTTGGGGGGAAAAACTGCACTTTTTTCATACAGTTAGGACATGTCCTACATGTTTATGAAGAGGTGATTCTGTATTGTATGAAGAGGTGTTGATTTTGTATCTCTATCCACCTGCCCTCTCCAGGTCTCTTCAGCACTTCCACTCTAGGTAGTATTTTCCAGTTTATTCTGCCACTTGCCATTACCTTGAGTTTGGGCCACTAAGTTGGAATACCTTGAAAATTACCTGTTTTTAAGGAACTGTTGAGTAGCTGCCCATATAATAACAACAACAGCAGCAACAGCAACAATAACAAGAATGGTTCTAATCTTATTTGTCTTCCTTCAAAGGGTCTTAACTGCTTTAAAGGTAATATTTCCCAAACTCGACTAAGCGCAGGGCAAGCTGGATGCCTCTGAACACACAGATGCGTAAGTTACACTCTGAAAATTCTGCTTTAGTATATATAGGGTAGGGCCTGGGAATCTTTTGTTATTATTGTTGTATTGAAATTCAGAAGCTCATTTAGCTCCCCAGCCAGGAAAAAGGGGCTATCTAAGGGACTTCCAATCTGTTGTAGAAAAAGTATTTTAGTTACTCTGGTAGTCTACCTTAGTATTTCTATACATTGGGACAGTAAGGAATTAATCTGAAGGAAGCAAAAGTATATACCAAGATTTTACTTTTTATTTTATTTAATTTATTTATGTATTTATTTTTTGGATTTTACTTTTTAAAATGGCCACAAGATTTGTAGTATATTGACTTGAATTCCAATCCTAGACCTATCATTCCAGAGCTATAGAGCCTTAAGCAAACTTCCATTGTGAGCATCCTTTTTCTTATATGTAAAACTAAGATATAATAAAAATACTGTGCCTAATATTAATACTTCACAGAGCTATGAAAAGATTCTGTTGATAATGGATATAAACTGCTTTGAAAAGCATTAGTCAAATGTTTTTATTCTTTGGCTTCAATCTCAACCTGATCCTTACTTATAAGTCCATGCCTTGGGGCACCTGGGTGGCTCAGCTGGTTAAGGGTCCAGCTTCGGCTCAGGTCATGATCTCATGGTTCGTGGGTTCAAGCCCCGCATCGGGCTCTGTGCTGACAGCTAGCTCAGAGCCTGGAGCCGGCTTCAGATTCTGTGTCTCCCTCTCTCTCTGACCCTCCCCTGCTTGTGCTGTCTCTCTCTGTCTCTCAAAAATAAATAAAAAACACTAAAGAAAAATTTTAAGTCCATCCCTTTAAGTGTACAGATTACCAACTGGCATGTTTATTACTCTTCTGGCCCATTAACACTCCCTAGCTTTGAGGGAGCAGTTAGACTATGGCTACATAAAAAGACATCAGCCCTAGGTTGTTTTGGTCTATAGTAAGAATTTCTGATTCTGATCTGTGACTGAATTCTTTTGCTTAACAAAATTTATGGCCTTTCTCGGAAGAAATTAGACTTCATGATAAAATGCTAAGCAAATTTATGATAGAATTTAATGCAATTAAATTAAGATGGAATTAAGAATGCCATCTGGAGGTTCCCTGGTACCTCAGTCAGTTAAGCATCTGAATCTTGATTTTGGCTCAGGTCATGATCTCATGGTTTGTGGGATTAAGGCCCATGTCAGGCTCTGTGCTGACAATGCAGAGCCTGCTTGGGATTCCCTTTCTGCCCCTTCCCTGCTCATGTGTGTGTGTACTCTCTCTCAAAATAAATAAATATACTTAAAAAAAAAATAGATTGGATCTGGAAAGTTAGATTTATCCTGTCAGTTTTGAGGCATCAAATAATCTTTAGCACTTTTGTCCAGATAAATCCCATTCAAAAATGGCAAGTTTGAAATAAGAATTTAAAATATCCCTTAATCAATTAAAGAAGCTGCTGTAAAAGCAGAAAACAAGTATCAAGATATGATCACAGTAATTTTACAGTTTATTTAGTTTTGGTTGTTAACATTAATACTAACAGAGTAAAAATTGCAAAAAGAAAGCCCAATGTTAGTTATAGTTCTTTCATATCAAGAGACCAACTAAATACCAAATGTAATGAGTGTGTGTGTGTGTGTGTGTGTGTGTGTGTGTGTGTGAAGTTACCAGGCTACAGGAAAAAAAGAAAAAGGCAAAAAAACAACGGGCAGAAATCAAATGCTTAATTTTCTAACATTTAACCATCATCTTCACAGCTCCTATAAAGATCCAAAATTAAGGAGTCAGGGGTGCCTGCTGACTCAGTCAGTAGAATACCCAACTCTTGATTTCAGGGTTGAGTTCAAGCCCCAGGCTGCATGTGGAGCCCACTTAAAAGCAAAGCAAAATGAAACAAAACAAAAATTAAGAAGTCAAAGATTATACTAAACAGTAGGCAGACTACAGGGTTAACTTTCATAAAAAATTAAAATTAGTTAAGCTCCCTATTAATTCAACATGAAACCAGAGCAACCTCACATATGACATGGTAGGAATTATATAGATTAAGAGAAAACCCTTACTTAAAAGAAAATACCAGATATGGTAACATTTTAAGTTTATATCCCACCTTGTTCCACATGGTATTCAAGATGACTAGATTGGCAATTAATTCCAATTTTGTAGTGGCCTAAGTTATGAAGAATCCAAATCATTTAGAAGCAACTCTTTAGTAGGAAAAAATTTTGATTCTGGAACCAGAAAGGCAAAGGGAAATAATAGAAGATAGGATGCTGAAATCGAAATCCTATGTAGAAAGGTGGATTTAGCCTGAATTTCCTTATCTTTGATCAGAACATAGGATGAGGCAATTCTCTACAAAAATCAACTTATTTAAAACTTCTTAAGAAACTTCAGGGGTGTTTTAATTTTTATAATCTCAAATGTTATTTAGCAAAAGCTTAGTTATCAGAGCCATTAGTCAAAGGGTGGCATTATAAATTGAGATCATTGTGTCAAGTCTATCTTTTGGCATACAGTGCCCAGAACAAACTCATTTCACACTACACATCACAGCACAGTTTTAAAGACAGTCTCCACCATTCACAAAATCCATGCACATGCACAGAAAAGCCATTGGAAGCATCACCTTTACATAGCAGGTTAACAGCCCAAACTGCGTCTCAAGACTGCATCTTAAAGTTCTCTTTGATCAGTTACTGAGCTTGGTTCCTGATGTTAAATCTTCATTTTTAGTAAGCAGATTAGAAAGGAAGAGATTAATTGAGAGAATGAAATGCAGAAAATAGTGAATGCCAGTCAAACAGAACAGAAGCAGGTTTAGAGTTCTAAAAACATAATGAATTTAAATTCCTGCCTGGTTTCAAAGAAACAACGAACACATGAGAATCTAGATAAAAAGAAAAACAAGAAAATGATTTAAACCAGAGCCCACTTCATTTTTCTTAAGAATGTCTGGGTAATGATATTCTTACCTAAAATTATAAAATCAGTATGAAGAGAAGGTAAAAACTAACAGGAGAGGTTCTAAAACTTCTTTTTCTTGGTGATAACAGATTTCTCCTAATTATTTCTATTATATATTTTATTTGCATTTTAATTTTTAAAAATATTTTTGTATGTCTAACTCTCCCATCAACCAACAAATTTCTTAAAGACATTGAATCAACGAATATTTATTGAACACCTACCAAGGTACCAAGTCAGACACACACACAAAAATACAGTGCCAGAGCTATGCCTTACTCATCTTTTTATCTACAGTGAGTAGGATGGAAGGGGCACTCAAATGTTGACTAAAATGTAAGTCAGCATTTATTTTAACAGTCAGAGCTGAATTTTTACACCTCAATGTGACATAAGACTTGAATAGCAGAAAATCTATAGTACCACTTTTGAACCTCTCTAATAAGTGGTCCAGAATTACCAAATTATCTTCAAACTATGTGTTTGACATTATAAGCATAGACTGAAGAGAGGTAAGTTCCAAAAGAAGAATACCTTGTCTGAGAATAGTTAAACTGAGACACCAAAGAATTTATACTATTATAAGACTTCTCATTTTGAGTCTACTTCCTTCTGAACTCTTATTAAATAGAATGACAGCTTATCAAAGTTACTGTCAAAGATAACAGAATTTTGATAAAGGATCTGTGCTACAGTTTAAAGAGTAGCAAGCTGGGGCGCCTGGGTGGCTCAGTTGGTTAAGCGGTTAAGCGTCCGGCTGCCAGCTTCGGCTCAGGTCATGATCTCACGGTTCGTGGGTTCGAGCCCCGCGTCAAGCTCTGTGTTGACCGCTGGCTCAGAGCCTGGAGCCTGCTTCCGATTCTGTGTATCCCTCTCTCTCTGACCCTCCCCTGCTCATGCTGTCTCTCTCTCTCTCAAAAATTAAAAAAAAAAAAAAGTAGCAAGATAAGAAAACGATACTTATTCACAATTTTAAAGTTTGATCCTGGTAGTCTTTAAATTCTGGTAGTCCTCTGAAAAAAAATTAGCTAAAGTTAAAATTCCTTTCTAATTCAGGGTTCTGTTAAATAAAGCTACTTAGATGTCTGTTTTGTTTGCTGACTTGGTTTCAATGAATACTACTGAACAAAAGAAATCTCAGAGAACAGGTTCATTATTTTCTTGCAAAGTCAAGCAATGTAACATATAGTTAAAAGCTGAGGCTCTGCCTGGTTTTTAATCTCAGCTCTTCCATTTCTTTTTGTGCCTCTGTTTCCCTACACATAAAATGGTGCTAAGATGAGAATGAATTTCATATTAAGGTTACTGTTAGGATTAAATTTAAAGTGTTCAGAATAATAAGAGCCTAAATTAATACAGAGGCCCATAAATCTCATCCAAACCCTTGGATGTGAGACATTTTGAGCAATAAAACATAATCAATAAATACATGAGTATTTTTGTAGTGAAACAAATTAACACTTACACTAAGTGTGATAAAGATTATAAATAGCTTCAGTTCATGTCACATTTTATAGCCTAATTAATGGGTTGTGGCACCACATTATGGAGGAAAAAACAAACAAACCCAAAAACTTGGTTCTCAGAGTTTTTCAGATTTCCAAGTGGCAGATTCAGAGATTGTGGATCTGGGTTTTTATTACTACCAGAATCAACACTAGCCTTCTATGATCCTCTGTTTGTCTTTGACAAGCTCATGTTAAGGCTATTTATATGATAAGCCTAACTAAAACCCAGATTAGCAAATAAAGTTAGAAAGATCAAGGCACTGGCAGGAATAATAGTAGACAGAACTGAGGACAAGAGAGACCATAGAGGCCACAGATTCAATGTTATAAAGAAGAGACAGGTGCAAGGAAGGCAGTTAAAATCAGACATCTTAAAACTAAAATATCACTGTCTTCTTTTCAGGAAAAAACTGTTCTATAATAGGAGCACCTTATCTGTCAGGAAGTGCCTTCCTCTCTGGACCTACTGAGAAAGGGTTCTCAGAGGCAAGAAGCTGTGAACTGCTTCAGGACTATACCTTCTCACCAATGTCCAAGCTCAGATATACAAAGTGAAATAATAGTACTTATTAATAATGAGTACTTCCATAGTTCCATTCCCCCTTTTCATTATATCAAATCATCTTAGAATTCACTGCTCTTCCTGTTTATCAACCCTGGACTCAGAGCTGATTGTGCTCTACATTCTAGGGAGGTCTTCTTCCTCCGTGCTCTTCTCCCAATAGGTAATCTCAAGGAAATTAATTTCATTTTTCTCCTCTGCACTTTCAAATGGACACACAGAATACAGGAGAAAAGCACAAGTTTGCAAACCATAGTTAAGAGTTTAGATTTAAAAATCTGTGCATATCTAACTTGTTTGCTTAAACCATCTGCTAAACCCTGACAAGTCATAGTTATGCACTTTCAGAGAGTCAACCAAGGTCCAAACAGGTTAACAGATTCGTCTTAAAAGAGAGAGTCGATGGACAAAACTAGGATGAATACTTAACTTCTAATGACCGAAACACTAAAGTTGACCAATAAACAATTCTATATTCGTTAGTAGACATGGCTGAGAATGCTGTCACATGAAAAATTAACTAAAAATATGACAATATAACAAAAGTTTCTCCATTCCTAACTCCTTTGAGAAGTAAAAATGCTGAGACAACTAGATGAAGTACTTATGTTTATGAAGCTCTTCACAAATGAACTCTCTCAGCAGTAAGGGTGGTCATTCAATCTCTAGACGCTGTCATTTCAACTAAGGATAAAGTTCAAAGCTGTTGTTTTGTTAACAAACAGAAGGGAAGATAATGGTTAACTGCCTTAGCTAAAACCTCATCTTGGTTAAAATACATAGAATATGTGTCAACACCATGGAGTCTGGTTTATCGAAAAGTAGAGAATTTAAATACTCATAATGGAGTGACCAAAGAGAAAGAATCCCTTTCTGTCAAGCATAATCATATATACCATACACAAAAATTTGAAGACTTTTCATCTAGTTTATTAGAGACTTCAAATCTTCAGAGACTTCTTTGATTTTCCCTTGTGTTTGATATACAATCAATCAGTTGCTTTAAAATACTCTTTGACTTACACTTTTTTCTCTAATCTCACTAATAAGGCCTTACCTCACAGGCCTAGATTACAAAATGTTCCTATCTAGTCTCCTGGTATGCAGTTATACATGCCATTCCAATCCCTCAACCCCTTAGTCTGTCTACTTATGTCTTATTTTTCACTTTTCCTCTGTATGAATCATGTACCTCAGTTAAGTCGAGTTTCTCTATAATTTCTTTTTACATGAGGAGATATCCCCTAGTTGTTCCATGTCCATCCAAATCCTTCTAACACTCAGACTCCAACTCAAGTCCTGTCTCCTGTGAGATTTCTCCAAACCAAATTTTATCAGTTCTGTCCCCTTAGGTTTAGTCGACATGTGATCCAAGCACTATTATTTATTTTTTACTTCTCTGCTAGTCTTCTTCATATGTCCAACCACAAGGTAGGCCTTTTGAAGACAGGATCCAAATCCTTTACTCCCTTGGCAATCCTCATATGCCTACCATAGAATATGCATTTTGTTAATACTCTTTGCTTGAGAGGAAAAAACACTTATTACATCCTACTCTATATTATCCAGATGTATGTTTCCTGCATTATATTTCATATATTATTTAAAAATGAAATTGGGACTTGATCCCAGAAATGACTAAATTTATGCCATGGTTTTTAGTGAACAAGCCCATTTATATGAAAAGTTTGATCTACCTAAAGGAAAAATAGCTTACATTTATCTCACAAAGTTCCTTATGTGGGCCCAGTCACACCTCTGACCTTATGGGGGAGTGGGGGGAAAATGCTCTCACTTTAATTTTAAAAAGGTCTTGACTTCTCAACTCACCTATTACATGGACAGACACAAAGGCCACAGCACTTGTTGAGTTCTGTTAAAGTCTTCTCTGCCTCTCTCATGTCTTTATTTATTTGGTCCATGCCTTCTTCTATGCGGTTTAGTTGTTCTAAGAACAAGTTGGGGAAATTATGTTTTGTATTACAGTCACAGTGCCAACCAGAAAACACTATTACTATGGAATAACAAACTTCAACTTTGAATCCACCAATAATCCATCATTCCAGTGACTCTATCAGTACCAGAAGGTACTACATACTGTCCAACAGAAAACAATCTTCCACAAACTGATCTTGAGGAACCTGGCCTCTTAGTGTGGGAAGATTTATTCTAAAGAACTTTGTGTAAGAGGAGCATGTGAGGGTTTGTTTAGAGATCATTCCTGAAACCAAATAAAGTGCATTTTGACCAGATCAGATCCCCAGGTTTTATCTCTGGATAAGTTCAAAACTTGAGGGCCATCGTGAATCTAAAAAAAGCAAGGCCAGATTGATCAGCGGCAAATCAAATAGAATGTTTCCAAGCTCACCTGAATCTAAACCTGTTTAAGGACTTAACTTGATATCTGAAAATGATGCAAGAATGTCACAGCATCTAATGTACGTATGACAAAAGCACACAATAAGTCCTACTACCTGACAAGTACTTGATATACAATTAATTGGGCATTGTTGCCCCCACCTCAAATAGGCAATGAATACAACATAATTCAAATCAGAAAAAAGTAAATGCATCACTCTTATCTTACACAAAGAAGGCACAACCCAAGGCTTAATTTTCGACACGGCTGATTTGAAATGGCTTTCTGGCATCGTAAGTCAAATCAAGAGTTTCTGCCAATGACTGCAACTCACCCCCTTGTTCATCCAGCATAGTGATAGTCTTGATTCCTGCATCCTGAGACTAAAAGAAGGGAAAAAAGCTGATAGCACTACAAAACAAAAGCAACAGAAACAAAGCCTACAAGGTCTAATAGAAAGAGGGAATCATTTAGAAACCTAAGTTCTCAGCGGATTAGAGCTACAGAGAAAACTGATATCCCAAACCAAGATAATTTAACTAAAAACCGCCCCCAATATAATTAAGTCACTAATTCATGGTGAATTGATCTTCCTCATCACATTCTATTACTGTCAATGGGAAAAACAAAAAAGGTCCATTAGTGTATGGTTTGACAAATTCAGCAACTGCTGTTTCAAATAATAAAGCTTACTGATACCATATCCTTCTGACTCTTAACACAAATCCCAGCTTATGCTATATCAAGATCCCTCTTATACAATTTCTGTATTTTAATACTTAAAGTTTCTTTCTTACCTCAATGGCTAAACCCAGCATTCTCCTTGTACTTTCCAGAGACTAGAGAAAAATATAGAATTTTAGTATTCTAAAATATATAGCCAAAAAAAAAAATTTGATCACATATTCATGATGCTACTCTTTTTAGATATTGCCAGCCCACCCATCCCTCCCTTTAAAACAAAACCAAACAAAGCAAAAAAAAAAGAAAGTTGAGCACTGTAATTTTAGTTATTTTCTTCCTACCAGGTGCTCCTTAAGAGAAAATTTTGGAGGTAAAGTTAATGGCATTTATAAAAGTCAATATAGGCAGAAATCAAGGTATATAAAACAGATATCAGAAAATTATGTTAAAATTATTATTATCTGTTAAATATTTTCAATTCCTCAAATCTAGAGTATCTTTGTTGTAAGTAATTGTTAAACAATGACTGTCTAAAAAAATAATAATACAAATTACTTTCACTTATTTAGCTTTTGGTGAGCTGAAAAACGAAGGGGCCAGCAATGGCATTCTGAGGCAAATGCCTTCTTGGACATAAAGTGACTGGGAAGAGGTCAAAACGGACTCCTAAGGATGTACTCTCGTCCCTCAACTGAAAGAGGATTACTTATCCCAAGTAAAATGTTTACCTCATCAGTAACCTGGTGGGCTCTCAGCTGAATTTCTTCTGATGACAGATTATCCATGATGAATTAAAAGTTTTGATAAGCACAGAAACTGAAAGGTGGATATTCTGTAAGAGTAAGGATACAAAAAAGTTTGTCTGAGCAAAGAGTATGGATTTATGGAATGCAGATGCTTATCTGGAAAACATGATAAAATAACCTACCTGTTTCTTAGTCTAGCTATCTATCCAGGTGAAGAAATTATGGCTGAGAAGTGATAAACAGACAGTTAGATGCTAATTAGTACCAGAGGTGAACCTGAAACTCAGGTGTCAGGACTTCCAGTGAAGTGCTGTTTCAAAGAGGAAAGCGGTCTCTCTACTTTGAGGAGCACATACTAGAAGACAAGCTTTAAAAGATTATTCAAATAATTCTTGGTTTTACAATGTTCTTCATATACTATTTGAATATGGAAAAGCAATAAGGTGAAAAAGTCGAAGTTAGGTAATATTCCATTAATAAAGTAACAAAATTCAAAGTCATGTGCCTGATGAACACAGGAAACATTCTAGACCTGTGCCAGTTGTCCAGGCTACTTATTAGAGAAAATGATATCTTTTCATTCTTAACAAGAAAAAGGTAATGCTGACATAAAACTCAAAACATTTTTCGCAGTGGATTCTTCCTTTCCAAATATTATAGTGTTTGTTGTTTAGTGAAGTCCCTAAGAAACACAAGAATTATTTCTCCTATACATAGTAACTTAGTAACTCAGGAAGATTCATAAACATTCATTCTAAACACAAAACATTTACTAGGTTATATTTAGTACTACTGTTGTGCATCCCTCTTTGAAAACTCATATGAAGTAATAAGTAATGTGTGACACCTCTAGGTTACTTTTTTTTCCATTACATTTGTTAGCTTGTGTTGTTTTTATCTTTTATTACATTTTTTAAAACAAATTTTACCAAAGCTCTATGTCAATGACACAGATACTAAGTTCTGAATTTATCCTCAGGGAATGAGGGTAATGATTGTCATGGGTTTGAGGGGGATGGGTAGTGTTACTGGCATCAGTAGGCAGAGGCCAGGGATGCTGCTAACTATCCCATAGAGGATATAGATGCTGCTAAATGTCCCATAAGGGACAGCCCTTCACAACAAATGATTATCTGGCCCCAAATGTCAAAGTGCACAAGATAAGGGACCCTGCCTCAACAGGAGTATACAGGAGTATACTCACTGACCAGTAGGGAACCAAGTTAACCAGGAATACACTAGACTAAATCCTTGGAAGGCAGAGATTTTGTTATATGTATATATTTTTTTTATCTCTAACACCTAACATATTGGTTTTGACAGTTGGTACTCCAGCAAATGTGTACTGAATGAACACATAAGCAGTAAAGCAAGGTGTATTCTCAAAATATTTCAGTGGATTGTAGAAACAAAGTACATGTACCAGTAGCACTAAGCCTGAAATTATCCATCTGAAACATAAAGCAAAAATTGCCATTGCAAGTGTATGATCTGGAATGGCTTGCTAGTCACACACAAATCTTTTTAGTCACATCCATTGCCAACCATCACTTTTAGTAGAATCAGCATTCATAAAACAAAAAGCAACAATATTATATTCTCAGTACAGAAATGCACTGCATTTGGAGTCCTGTTTATTTACTAACTACTATCATGGCTGTTTTAGGTTTAATTAAGATTTTGAACCTTGATTAAAGCCATTAATGCTTGTGAAAAAATAATTACTATTATTAGTAATAAACAGTATTACTGCAAAAGTTACAGATTTAATTTCACATCTTGCTTGCTACTGTAGAACTCTGGCTCCGACAACAGGTTCATAAATACTAAGATATACAATCAAGATCAAGGTCTTTCTTGAATTAAGAACTGATCATTCATAGGAAGAAGCATAAATGGTACCACATGCTTTATTACTTTAACTGTTTGAGCCTTTATCAGAGATATTTTCTTTTTTTTTTTTTTAATTTTTTATGTCTTTTATTTTTTGAGAGAGAGAGGCAGAGAGCGAGCAAAGGAGGGGCAGAAAGAGAGACAGACACAGAATCTGAAGCAGGCTCCAGGCTCTGAGCTATCAGCACAAAGCCCGACACAAGGTTTGAACCCACAGCTGGTGAGATCATGACCTGAGCCGAAGTTGGACGCTTAACCGACTGGGCCACCCAGGCGCCCCTATCATATTTTCATGCTACAGTTTCTCTTCTGTCAATCGTTCATAGTTACAATTATGAAAAGAAAAGTTGTTTTTGTAATTTGTCACCTTCAGATTTTTGTACACCTTCCATTCCTAAAATATCCCATCTGCCTGCCCAGGTAACTTGATGCTTCTCCACTACTTTAAGAGCCCCAACAAGATACCTTTCAAAGCCTGCTCTTCCTAGGCAGAATGCACCAAAGTTGTGTATACCTCCTTAATGCCCAATAGAGCAAAAAGTGGTAAAAAAAGTAGTATGTATTAATCAAGCAGTGCCTGGAAGTGACATCCTTAAGTTTCCCAGTATAGTGTCCCATGGATAGGAAGATATTTGGGGCATATGATGCCCAGATCTCTCAAATTGTGTAATTTCATAATTCTACTCCTGGACCTGATTCCTGCCAAGTACAAGTCAGTATTTGCTATCTTCTTATCCTAGTGAAAATTAGCAAAACTCCACGTGGGTTCAAGGAGAGGCTTGAATGTAAAACTGACCTCTGTCAAACTAGAAGATTCCAAGAGTCCTGCCTTCTAATTATATGTGTGTGTGTGTGCGCACACACATACAGGCAGATACAGCTAGGAGGTGGAAATGAACTCAAAGTGCTGCCTAGTACTTCTTTTTTTTCCTTCCCTGAGCAGATGGCACACAAGACAAGAAACAAAGTTATGTAAAGTTCTCACATGTTTGACAAGCTGACATCAGAACACAGCTGCCTAAGGCCTCTACTCTGGATTCTTGAGGGTGTTGAACACATGGTTACAGTAAAGGGAGTAAGAGAGACAAAGCAGAATTGTAAGGGAACGACAAAGCAACAATACTTTGCAGGCTCTTACTAACTTTCACTAAACTGCTCAGAAGTGTCCGGCAGGGTACAACCTAGAATTAGCTATATAGCTTTATCCACATTTATTATCATCTCCAAAAGTTTTTCCTTACAGAGTCAGGAAAAGACTACTCAGAACGTGGCAGTAAAGAGAATTAGAGGGGCGCTTAGGTGGCTTAGTCAGTTAAGTCACCAACTCTCGATTTCGGCTCAAGTCTTGACCTCACAGTTCATGAAACCCATCTTGGGTTTTGTGCTGACAGTGCAAAGCCTGCTTAGGATTCTCTCTCCCTCTCTCTGCCATTTCCCTGCCTTCTCTCTCAAAATAAATAAATTAATTAGAAAAAAAATTAGAGGGGCGCCTGGATGGCTCAGTTAGGCAAGCATCCTCTTTGGGTCATGACTTGTGGTTTGTGAGTTGGAGCCCCACATTGGGCTCTGTGCTGACAGCTCGGAGCCTGGAGCCTGCTTCGGATTCTGTATTTCCCTCGCTCTCTGCCCCTCCCCTGCTTGCACACTCTTCTCTCAAGTATAACATAAAACATTAAAAAATCTCTTAATAAAAAAACTTAGTCTTCTTATATATAACCTAACAGATTAAATATGTCATTTTTTCAATGTTCCAGGTATTTAATATACTATGCTAACTGTGAGTGTAGTATATGCTCCTTGGAAAGATAAATGCAACAGTTTCCCTAGTGCTTTTACACTCTATCTCCCTTCTCATGGTTAATTTGGGCTTACTAGAAGATTTCTAGTTTACCTTAATTTCCGTTTATAAACTTTGGAGGGAGCGGGGGAAGAATTAATGTCTACTGAGGACCTTATTATGTACCATATACCCTAAGTACTTACATACATCACTATCTTTATTCTACCATTTTATAGATGAACAACATAGGGTTGCAGTAATTTGCCCAAGGTGACTAAGGCAGTAAAGAGATGATTTATTATTAAGAGAGAGAGAGAGAGAGTTTGCAAGGCTGGGATTAGGGTAGGGGCAAAAGGGGCAGAGGGAGAGAGAATCTCAAGTAGGCTCCACACTCAATGAGGAGCCAAATGCAAGGCTCAATCTCACGACCCTGGGATCATGACCTGGGTCAGAATCAAGAGTGTGATGCTCAACTGAGTGAGGCACCAGGGTGCCCCATTTTGTTTTTGTTTTCCTTTTTAAGCAGACTTAATTAAGTCTGGATACTCTGAAACCAAAAGTAACTCATGGTCTGGTAACTAGTCTTACTGTTGGATGCATCTTCCCTGAACAATATCAGATGATATGAGAGCTGCTGAATATCAGGAAATAGACTAAGTGCCCTAATGGCTGCTCATTTCAAAATTTAATATAAATATATACTATACATTATAATATACATATAATAAAACTAAAAACTCTTCAACAGACTCAAAGACAGTTAAACTATAAGAACCGGCGTGCCTGGCTGGCTCGGTCAATAAAGCATGCAAATCTTGATCCTGAGATTGTAAATGTGAGTCCCACATTGGGTGTAGAGATTACTTAAAAATAAAATCTTAGGGGCGCCTGGGTGGCTCAGTCGGTTAAGCGTCTGACTTCGGCTCAGGTCATGATCTCACCGTTCATGTGTTTGAGCCTTGCGCAGGCTCTGTGCTGACAGCTAGCTCAGAGCCTGGGGCCTGTCTTCGGATTCTGTGTCTTCCTCTCTCTCTGACCCTCCCCTGCTCACACTGTCTCTCTCTCTCAAAAATAAAAATAAAACACTAAAAAAATAAAAATTAAAAAATAAAATCTTAAAAAAATTAAGAAAGAACTAGAAAAGCAAAAGTTATCATGGTTTCAGTTGTTTTAAAATAATTAAGAATCTCAGGGGTGCCTGGGTGGCTCAGTTGGTTAAGCGTCCGGCTTCGGCTCAGGTCATGATCTCACGGTTCGTGGGTTCGAGCCCCGCAACAGGCTCTGTGCTAACAGTTAGCTCAGAGCCTGGAGCCTGCTTCAGATTCTGCATCTCCCTTTCTCTCTGACCCTCCCTTGCTCCCGCTGTCTCTCTCTGTCTCTCAGAAATAAAAACATAAAAAAAAAAAATTAAAATAATTAAAAATCTGAAATTACATTAATTTAGAAAATGAAAATACTATTGGGAATAAGGAACATAAAGAAAAGTCTTAAAACTGAATCAACAGGAGATCCATGTCTTCACTGATAAAAAGAGATAATTAGGAAGTAGTGGAAGTACAGCACATTATTATTACAATTATTTTCAAAGATTTTATTTTTGAGTAATCTTTGCACCCAACCTGGGGCTCAAACTCACAACCCTGAGATCAAGAGTTGCATGCTCTTCCAACTGAACCAGCCAAGCACCCGACACACAACACTTTAAATCACCACCAATTTCAGTGTCCTGCTGAGACTAACAGAGTAGTGATTTTATATAATAATTCATTTTATACTGGGGAGTAAAGATTTTCCATTAAAATATTCTACCAAGTTAACTTCATGACTTATTTCTTCTCTTAAAATTAATCACAATATAAGTTGCTCTACATATAGGTTTATTATTGTATGATAAAATTTGTGGTTCTTTTTGGTATATTTTGACTTTCACGGTAATCAATATATTTACATCAAGTGGAAATTTCTGTTCAAAGCAGGCTAGCATAGGAACTCTAGCATTCAAACTGCCCCAAGGGGCGCCTGGGTAGCTCAGTCAGTTAAATGTCTGGCTTCAGCTCAGGTCATGATCTCACAGTCTGTGGGTTCGAGCCCCGCGTTAGGCTCTGTGCTGACAGCTAGCTGAGAGCCTGGAGCCTGCTTCAGATTCTGTGTCTCCTCCTCTCTCTGACCTTCCCCTACTCATACTGTTTCTTTCTGTCTCTCAAAAATAAGTAAAACAAAAACAAAAACAAAAACAAAAAATGTCAAACTCTGGCCCAAAAATGTCTTTGTTGTATACCCTCGGGCAAGTTAGCTAAGCCTACTAAGACTCAGTTTTTGCATTTGTAAAATAGAGATAACAGGCTCTTTTGGTGAGGATTAAAAAAAAGTGACCCATACAAAGGGCTTATTATCGGAGTCTTGATACATTGCTGGTATTCAAGTGTTAGCCATTATTTTAATATTAGGGAAGCAGAAAGAAATAGGCCAAAAAAAAAAAAAAGCAAAACAATGTTAAATAAAAGTAACATTAATGTAAATGCAATTGAAAATAGCAACTAAATATTAATTGGTCCATCTTTAAGGCTAAATTTGAATATTAAAGTTGATAATATTGTACGAGCTATGTATCTGAACTATTTTCAGGGCAGTCATGAGTCTGCACATGTCAAGACAGATATTAAACTAAACCAAGTTTCCGGATGATAGGTACTTATCTAGAGAAATACATATATAGTTTCGCATGTCTAAAAAATTAAAGACTGTCCTAAAATGGTTTTTTTCTGGCTAAGACTGAGCAAACACAAAAGCACACAAAATGTTGAAGGTTAGTATATAAAGGAAACAAAGTAAGACCTAAAAAAAGTCAAATACTTGCTATAACTACTGAGGGGAAAAATATGGATATAAATAAGTGTTGAAGAAAATCATCAAACTATATACAACCAACAACTGTAGTGGTAGAATTAAGAGTAATTTTTCTTCTTTTCCCAATTTACAAAATAGTTTGCATTATAGTCATACGACTTTTAAATTTCATTCATTTATTTTCATTATAAATATGATACCTTATGACAACCGAGAAAACAGATTTATACGATTATAGAAAACAAAGACATGGAATTAATTTTAGACATTTCATAAGCACAATGATCAATTCTTAGCCTCTCGAGAGAAATCTCCTGTTGTTACATATTCTCAGTAAATATATTTGTGGAAACATTTCCATCCATTCACAGATGATTACCACTCCAAACCACAAAGGTATAGAAATGATACAGAACAAATGCGCTAAACATTCTGCTAGCAGATGTTTAGAGGAAAGGCCCTTGATAAAGTTTGGCTGCGAACCATATTTCATTCACATTAGGTAGAAGAAATGGGTTCTAAGAAGCTCTGGATAAGTTCTTAGTACTTTCATGGCAAAATACTAAGAGGTGGATAACAGAGTTCACAGAGGCAGAGAACTCTGTTGGAACAGAGTTTACAACGTCATCCTGGAATACAGCCAATTTCTTGTCATGGCCCCCCACCTCCAGTGTATTCTCGTTCTCTAACCTTCCTACCAATAATCAGCATTCTCGGGGATTCAAAGAAAATGTATGAAATTAGAAGCCATTTAAAAGGTAATCTGTAGGATGTGCTTTAAAATAATTCAGAGGTAGGGAAATGGCTGGGAGTACAGAGGAAACAAGATTGGTCATGACTGCTGAAGCTGGGTGAATAATACATGAAGGATCATTATCCTACTTTATCAGCTTTTTATTATGAATTATTATGAAAGTATTCAACATATATAAAAGATTTTTTTAATGGCAGCTAACTTTTGGGGCACCTCGGTGGCTCAGTCAATTAGGCATCTAACTTCGGCTCAGGTCATGATCTCATGGTTCATAGGTTCAAGCTCCGTGTAAGGCTCTGTGCTGTTAGCTCAGAGGCTGGAGCCTGTCTTCAGATTCTGTGTCTCCCTCTCTTTCTGACCCTCCCCTGCTCATGCTTTCTCTCTCTCTCTCAAAAATAAAAACATACAAAAAATTTTTAAATGGCAGCTAACTTTTAATAATCTTTACTCACCATTTTGTAAGTCTAGATAGTGAGTAGGAGATTGAGACGAATCAGAGTAAAAACTACAAGTTAATACTTATATAAACCATTATACACGCAAGGCACTATTCTAAAAAATAAAAATACATGTACTGTGTGTGTGTGTGTACCTATATATACACACACATTCATTCACTTAATCCTCAAAACACTCTCTTATTCCACCCAGGCCGCTATAAAAAAAGAACAACAACATAGACTTGGTGGTTTATTAACAACAGAAATTTATTTCTCACAGTTCTGGAGCCTTTAAGTCTGACTAAGTTCACCGTGCCAGCACTGGTCATGTTCTCATGAGGTCCCTCTTTCTGGTGCAAAGCTAATGCCTCCCATGGTGGAAGGGGCTAGGAAGCTCTCTGGCATTAATTCCATTCATGAGGGATCCACCTTCACCGCTTAAGCATCTCACCAAGGATCAATCTAATAATGCCACCAAACCAGGAATTAAGATTTCAACCTATGAATTTTGGGAGGAAGACAATCATTCAGTCCATAGCAAACACTATTTTATTCCACATTTTACAGATGCAGGAACTTAAGGAACAGTAAGGTTAAGTAACTTTTGCAAGGTCACATAGAGCCAGGTTCAAATCTAGGTAGACTAATCCAGAGTAGGTGCTTTCAATTACTACTATATATATTTTAAAAAGAGGAGAATAGAGAGATACATTGTCAACTCATTCAAATGTGTAGTAGCTTTACCCAAAGAAATGTATACATATGAAGTTCCTGCTTTCCCCTTTTCAAGTAGCAAGTCTAACTCCAAGCTTACTTAGAACACTGGTTCCCATTCTTGGCTAATCACCTAGAGGCCCAAGCTGCACCCCAGACTAGTTAAATCAGAATCTCTCTGGGGAGGGGGTGGGGGTGGGGTGAGAGCCTGTAGATTTTAAACCTTACCAGGTGACTCCAATGTGCAGTCAAGGCTGAAAACCACTGTTTTATTTATTAAAGTTTATTTAGAGAGGGACAGCACAAGGCAGTGAGGGGCAGAGAGAGAGAGAGAGAGAGAGAGAGAGAGAGAGAGAGAGAGAGAGAGGGAGAGAGAGAGAGGAGAGAGAGAATCCCAAGCAGGCTCTGCATCATCAGCACTGAGCCCAACATGGGGCTCAAACTCACAAAACCACAAAATCATCACCTGAGCTGAAAATGAGTCAAGAGTCAGATGTTTAACCTAATGAGCCACCCAGGCGCCTCTGAAAACCACTGTTTTAGATCAAAGCTGATACTTTTAAAAATGTAAAGCCAGGTGTTATCAATGACATCCTATCCATTAAAATTCTGGTACCTAATGGAGGGGGGAAAAGTATCATTTAACAATGTATGACAAGAACAAGTCAGGCTTCAGTAAGTTAAGCACTGAATTACATATGACCAGCAAATCTATTCCTAGGTACATTAGAGAGAAATGAAAATGCACATCCACATAAAAACTTGTACATAAATGCTTAAAGCAGCATTATTGCTGACAGCCAAAAGAAGAAAAAACCCAAATGGCTATATAATGGAATATCATGCAGCCATAAAAAGGAATGCTACATGGTACAACATGTATGAGTCTTGGAAGCATTATTTAATTGAATAAAACCAGATACAAAAGACCCATACAGTATGATGTCGCTTACATAAAATGTACAGAATAGACAAATTCATAGAGACAAGTAGATTAGTAATTGCCAGAGGATGGGCATAAAAAGGGAAAAGACTGATTACTGATAGGTACAGGGTTTGTTTTGGGGGTGACAGAAATGTTTTGGAATTAGTGGTGATAGCTGCACAATGTTATGAATATAATAAGACCACTAAATTGAATACTTTATTATTTAAAAAAAATTTTTAATGTTTATTTTTTAGAGAGAGTAAGAGTAGGAGAAGGGCAGAGAGGCAGAGAGAGAGAGACAGAGAGAGACAGAGACACAGAATCCGAAGCAGGATTCAGGCTCTGAGCTGACAGCACAGAGCTGATGCGGGGCTCAAACCCACGAACCATGTGATCATGACCTGAGCCAGAGTCGGATGCTTATCCAACTGAGCCACCCAGGCGCCCCTAACTTGTATACTTCAAATAGTGAACTTTAACATTATGTGAATTATACCTCAAGCTCTAAAAAATTGAAAACAAAAATAACTTCAGGATAGAGAAAGAATATTTGAAAGCAGTCAAGTAAAAGTAAACAGTATGAGTGAGAATCAGAAGGAAATCATTAATTTTGGAGCTCTTCCTATGCCAAACAAATTTCTGCCATAGCATAAAATATGGAGATTCATTTAAACTTGCATTTTATATTCAATGGATTCCCTCCTTTCTTCTCCAAAAAGAGAAATAGTAGCTGAAAAAGAAGACAGAACAACCACGTTAACAGATAAAAGCAATTTCTGGGTGGGGTGCCTGGCTGGCTCAGTTGGAGGAACATGCAATTCTTGGTCTTGGGGTTGTGAGCTTGAGCTCCCAATGGGGTGTAGAGATTTTCTTTCTCTCAAAGACAGAAAAAAAATTTTAATTGGCACTTCTGGCTGTTATTAATAACTAGTATAAGAGAAAGTGAAACCTAAAGAAGGCAACATCAAAATCATGATTTACATGTTAGTGTATCTGAAAATGCTGAACTGTCATTATACAGGTTAGGCACTATTATTTTCTATCAAAAAATCTTAATGCTACATTAAAAAATAAGTATACTTCAAAAACTAAAGGCCAGAAATGGAAACGTCCACCCTTGCTTAATTGAGATGGAATGAAAATATTTAAAAAGCTTTACAGAGGATTTTTATTTACCTTACACAGTATGTTTTCTAAATTTTCTTTAAAGAATCTTATTTATTTATTTACTTATTTATTTAGAAAAAGACAGAGACAGCGTGAGTTGCGGGGGGGTGGGGACAAAGAGAGAGGGAGAGAGACAATCCCAGGCAGGTTCCGACACTGTCAGCACAGAGCCCAATCTGGGGCTCAAACTCACGAACCATGAGACCATGACCTGAGCTGAAACCAAGAGTCAGATGCTTAACGGACTGGGCCACCTAGGTGCCCCTCTTCTCAATTTTCTTTAAAAGGATTTTTTTATTTTATTTGTAAGTTTTTACTTTAATTAATTTAACAGTGGTATAGTAGTTTAAGGTGTACAATATAGTGATTCAATAATTCCATATATCACCTGGTACTCATCATGACAAATACACTCCTTAAACCCCATTACCTATTTAACCCGACCCGTCACTCCCTTCCCAGAAAGTTATAAACATATACTGGTTTTGTAGATAGGTTTCATAATACTCTATTACTCTTTAACTTCATTAACAGCAGGTCTATGAAATGACTATAAATCACTGATAGTAAAAAACTCTAAAAGATAAAAAAATGTTGCAAGTTCCAAATGACACAAGAAACAGTGATATAGGTTTTTTTGTTTTGTTTTGTTTTGTTTTTTAGCATTCAGGATGTCTGTGGGTATTTCAATTCCCACTCCTATAAAATTAAAGTTTTCTTGACCACTGTTTAGGAAAATAAAATGATGATTTTTAAAAACTAAAACTCTCAAAAGATAATGCAATATATGGGGTGCCTGGGTGGCTCAGTCAGTAAAAGTGAAGCTTGTGACTTCGGCTCAGGTCATGATCTCATGGTTTAGGAGTTTGAGCCCCGCGTTGGGCTCTGTGCTGACAGCTCAGAACCTGAAGCCTCCTTCAGATTCTGTGTCTCTCCCTCTCTCTGCCCCTCCCATGCTCATGTTCTGTCTTTCTCTCTCTCTCAATAATAAATAAAAACCTTTTTTAAAAATTTTAAAAATACTGCAGTACATACAAGAAAATTCTAAATTATTCCTGTTCTTTGGCTTTGTTCTACTCCTAGCAATGTAGAAGAAAATCATAGATACAAAGATACTTTAGCCCCAGTATTATTTATTTATTTATGGAGAGGGCAGAGGGAGAGAGAGAATCCCAACCAGGCTCCGTGCCGTGCCACCAACGCAAAGCCCTAGGTGGGGCTTGATCTCAGGAACCATGAGATTATGACCTGAGCCGAAATCAAGAGTTGGATGCTTAACATACTGAGCCACCCAGGCATCCCAGTTCCAGTATTACTTACAGTGTTAAAAAAATAAAAAAGAAAAAAAAAAGGAAACCATCTAAGTAACCAATAACAGGGATTTGAATAATTATGGTATAAATACATGATGGAATATTCAGCCCTTTAAAACTACTTTTGAAGATTTAGATTCTTCTATATTTAATTTTACCCAAATCTATATATGTACATGGTTTAAGAAGTCAAATAGTTCCACAACAGTAATAAATAGCAATTCCCCTGCCCTCCTCATGCCCCAAACCAATTCCTGCTCCCAAGACCCAAAGGCAAAATTTTAACATTAGTTGTTCCAGTTTTTAATCCCAAATTCCTAAATCATATGCTTCATATGCTTCAATTCTGGATATCATCCATGATTTTTCTACAATGAAGGTAGTTAGCTAGGATACCTCCTCACCTCCTAGTTGTATATCTGTCCTTATAAACTAGCCGGCTAATTAAATTCTTGGCTGGAAATGAGAAATCCTGAAGCAGCAAAGTAATCTGTTTAACTTTGGCTATTTCAGTCAAATGTAAATGACCTAAAGATCTTTACTTCAAGGGTGCTTGGATGGCTCAGTTGGTTGTCCATCCTACTTTAGCTCAGGTCATGATCTCACAGTTTGTGGGTTCAAGCCCCACATTGGGCTTGCTGCTGTTAGCACAGAGCCTGTTTCGGATCCTCTGTTCTCCCCCACCCCCTTTGTCTCTCTCAAAAATGAATAAATATTTAAAGAAAAAAACTTTTAAAAAATCTTTCCTTCAAAGAATACATTTATTAATCACAAGGAACAAGGGTTCCATGGAACATGACTTGGAAACTACTAACCCACAAAAGTTTCTGCTTAATTAATCTGTTACATGGGAACAAAATTTCTGTTCAATTCTTATCTCAGAGAATAAACTTCAGAGATCATCTAGTCTAACTTACTTATGCTAAGAATAAAATGAAATACTTCTGGCTCTTTGGCTCTCTCCATAATGCGTAATCCTTCCTAGGGGAGGGGAGTGGCATTCTTGGAACAGACCTGATGATAACTGAAGAGAAAGGAGTTGTTTGACAAAGCCTGTGGTCTTAGGAAGGCATGCCAGACCAGGACCCAACTGAGGAGGAAAACAAGGCCAAGTTTGTTAGAAGAGAATGTGGTGACATCTAGTTATGGTGACTGCCCCAAAAGAGCTGAAAATTCTTTTATGCTGTTGGATGGAGAGTCAGCAGCCTACCTAACCTGGAGGCTTGGCAGAAAGAAATACCAGTCATGGAATACATCCCTCTTTATTCATTCCACAAGCATTTTTCAAGTATTTGCTATCAAGTAAGGGAACACTTTTTTAAATGTTTATTTTTAAGAGAGTGTTAGATCCGGGTAGGGGCAGGGAGAGACACAGAAACTAAAGTAGGCTCTAGACAGGGGGCTCAAACTCACAAACTGCAAGATCATGACCTGAGCCGAAGTTGGATGCTTAATGAACTGAGCCACCCAGTGCCCCTATTTTTAACATGAAACATTTAGAAGGAAGTAAAGAAGGATGCTCACATACGAAAGAATACAGGTGTACAGTTTTCAAAATACTCAAAATACTCTAGGTTACCCCAAAAAGACTCCATGCTCTGATTAGGAAATTTAATTTCTGAAGACAATTAGATGAGAGTTTTATTTATGTTAAGGTTAGCTTCCTCCTTTTACTTCCTCTCTCAAGGTTCTTTTCTACTTCCTTCTATGAGAACAACTTTAACCATTCTTTTTTTTTTTAATGTTTTATTTATTTTTGAAAGACAGAGAGAGACAGCATGAGCAGAGGAGGGTCAGAGAGAGAGGGAGACACAGAATCTGAAGCAGGTTCCAGGTTCTGAGCTGTCAGTACAGAGCCAGATGCGGGGCTCGAACCCATGAACCGTGAGATCATGACCTGAGCCAAAGTCAGACGCTCAACTGACTGAGCCTCCCAGGCGCCCCAACTTTAACCATTCTTATGAAGCTCAAGACCTATACAAAGAAGTACACCACTAAATCATATCTATTAAATATCTTGGTTTCAAAGAGCACTGAAGCACATGATTCAAGACAGAAACCATACTGCTGAGTGAGAAAATACCACTAAAAATCAGGAACCAAAAGATCAAAATTACACTTCAGCTTTACAGAAGTAGTTTATAACTTAATTGCTGATGTCCAACACCTAGTTGTCAAGTCCTTCTCAGTCCTGGAACTTACCCAATTCTATTCTAAGTGACCAGACCATAATCCTAGATTGGTGGATATATATGAAATACAATCAATTATATCAACACTGTTGAAAAGAAAAACTATGGAAAAGGAAAAGGGATGCTTTATGAAAGTTAAAAGGCTCAAGAAGGCAACATTCATTCTCCAGGTTGGAAAGATCTACAATCTGGCAGACTTAAGTATGATCTCTGCTAAGGAGACACCAAGTATAACGTAGGGCCAAAGCTTCACCTTGCCTGAATAAAGTATTTACCCTAATCATCCAGGTATTTTGGCTCCAATTCCAAGTTCACCTAGAAGCTTTCTAGTTAGCTTCTCAAATATTCTGACAGTAGGAATCAGCTGCCAGAGACAGAGAACATTAGCACTCAGGTCCCTGGAAAAGAATATCTCTGCCCCCCCCCCCCCACAGTAGGTTAAAAGAGTGGCATTCTTGTTTATACAGTGTAGTGGTTAAATGCCCAATACTTGGAGGCATGTTTTTAAATCCTGACTATTGTTTAATTTACTTCTTTGTACTTCAGTTTTCACTAAATGAGAATATAATGTTTATTTTACCATTAAAAGGATTGAGTTAATGCATACAAAGCATTTAAACCTTGGCTGACATGGTTTATAGTGCTCAATAATGCTACATAATTTTTCATAATAACTATTAAACATCTCTCATGATTTTGATTTGCGAATCAAAATCCAAGCATGAGCAACCCCAAAAAACCTGTGATTTTATACTATCAAAGACGTGTTGCAATGTAAGGCCTCAGTAGTCATGCAGTAATACACTGTATGTATGTGTGTACAGCATGGGCAGGGTGGGGAGACACAGGAGACAGGTAGTGAAGGGCTTTGTACACTCTACAAAGAAGTTGGGAATTTTATCTTATAAGCCTCAAGTGGCCATCTAAAGGTAGCCTCAATTACCAAAGCATTGTTCAAATAAATTTAAATGCAAGTTACAGATCTCACAAAAATCAACATGATGAGGGGATTCTAGAAAAATACACTCATTAGTGATATACTTTAGTAGCAATACAAACTAAACTGAAATCAAAACCAACAGTGACATTAAATGACGGCAAAAAGAACCCCACCTCCACCCACAGTCTTGCAAAAGGAACACTACATGCTGTTTCCTGGCTCTACAATCCACTTCCTCCAATTGTTGGACGCAGTGGATCCATCTGTGTCAAGTCTCTACCTCCCAGCAACAAAGACCAGTCCTTGTCATCTGGTCCTCTCTCAATCTACAGACCTACAAACAAAATATGGCACTAGAATCAAAAAGTTCAGCACTCTTGGATGCAAGCAACCTCATATATTATGAACGTGCACAACGCTGAATTAAATACAACTAAAACGCAGACTTCCAGAATGTTTAAAACACAAGAACCAGAGGAAGAAAAAAAAAAAGCACCTTAAATCAGAAAATAAATAAATAAATAAACCACCACAAAAGGCAGCTGATTTCACTAAATGTCAAATTCACTAAAATGTCAAAGAGCTAACATCTTCTTTTTCCTGTTTGCTATTCTAATCTACTTTTATCTGGTGAAACCAGATAAGTAAGTTTGCTAGAATTGTGTCACAATTCTAAATGCCATCACTGAGTTCACAGAATTATGAAGTCCAGTGGTCTAGGCCAATCCTTAATTTTAAAGTGGGTAGGTATGGGGCACTTGGGTGGCTCAAGGTTAAACATCTGACTTCGGTTCAGGTCAGGATCTCAAGGTTTCTAAGTTCCAGTCCCACTTCGGACAAGCTCCGCTCTTCTCTATCCTCTCCTCTGCCCCTCATGGAATTCTCTCTCTCTATCTGCTCCCTCGCTCACTTGTGCCCTCTCTCTAAAAAAAAAATTTTTTTTAAAGACTGAGTAGGGGCTCCTGGGTGGGTCAGTCGGCTGAGAGGTTGGCTTCAGCTCAGGTCATGATCTCACGGTTCCTGGGTTCGAGCTCCAGGTCAGGGTCTGTGCTGACAGCTAGCTCAGCTCTGTGCTGGCACCTCAGAGCCTGGAGCCTGCTTCGGATTCTGTGTCTCCCTCTCTCTCTGACCCTCCCCTGCTTGCACTGTCTCTGTCTCTCAAAAATTTGAAAAAAAAAAAAAAAAAAAAAAAAAAAAAACAAACCCCAAAAAACCCTGAGTAGGTTAATTCCAAAGCAGTATTTTCCAGAGTGCAGAGTAAGAACACAAGATGATTTCAGCTGTTATGTAAGCAAGAGTCATGTTTTAAAATAGTTTTTATTTTTCATTATTTTAAATGTTTATTTATTTGGAGGGGGGTGCAGAGCCCAATGTGGGGCTCAAACTCATCAACTGTGAGGTCATGACCTGAGCCAAAATCAAGAACTGGATGCCTAACTAAGCCACCCAGATGCCCCCAGCAATTATTATGTACTTAATAGTTACATGTATATCATAACGTGTACTAGAAAAGGATATAAAATACACAAAAACCATGATTTCACAGATTATCACTTTGAAAAAGGTAATGTTGAAACAAACCTATTAAAAATATGAAATAAAATAAAGGCAAAGTTTATGACGGCAGTATGGTTCTTGATGAGTGAAATGCTGACAGTTGTCTCATGAACAACTTGGGCCTATTTCATTCTTTACCTGCTTCCTTCTTGGCTCGAGGCTATGTTCTGAATGGTTAGAAAAGGTGTGACTTTTAGTTAAATGAGCTTCCTACTATGCTTAAGTTCATTTAGAGTAAAAGAAGCAAACACTAAGATACATACAGAAATACTAGTTGATAAGAAAGAGTGTTATACTATTAAGAAAATAATGGCACAATAAGTCATTGCTATCCTGAAACTACGATAGCAGCAATTTTCTAGTGCATATCCACATACCATAAGCACCCCCCAAAAAAACCTAAAAATAAAAAATAAAATTTAAAAAAGTTTAGTAACACTGATAAAGATTTGAGCTGTTGCATGACCATTTTATTCACTTTCACAAGATCTGTCAAAGATCATGGTAATGTGAGGTGTTTCTCCTAATATTTGTATGAATGTTTTTTCATTACCTCTTGCCAAAGGAATAAAAGACAATTAACCATTAGATACCTTTGGCATCAACTGTGATTGTGGAAGAAACATTATTTTTTAAAAATCTTAGTATGAAATATTTTAATGTTAGACTTCAAAGTATTCTAGTTAATGATGTCCTGTGAATTTAAAGTGTGGTATTTTCCAGGCTAGAAAACAACGTGGGAGAACCATTTCTATCTGTCCGTTTCTGCCGTATTTTACCTGTACATGTGAAAGTCAATCTTAAGAGCACCAGGGCAGATGGAGTAATAAATCTCTCAATTCTTGAAATATCTGCTCTGGGAAGCCTGGGTGGCTCAGTCAGTTGAGCGTCCGACTTCAGCTCAGGTCATGATCTCACGGTTCGTGGATTCGAGCCCCGCGCCGGGCTCTGTGCTGACAGCTTAGAGCCTGGAGTCTGCTTCAGATTCTGTGTCTCCCTCTCTCTCTCTGACCCTCCCCTGCTCACGCTGTATCTCTCTCTCAAAAATAAATAAAACATTAAAAAATTTCAAAAAAGAAATATCTGCTATTAAGAAGCTACATTATTTTCACATGGCCGAGGAAACACTGTCAGAAGCTGCCAGTATCCAAACAACTCTCTCCAGTCGTCCCCTCCTATTCCCTGAAGAAGACTAGCAAAAGACAAAATGATACTCCCTTCTCACCTTTGACGTCTTTTGGTTTCCTCTACTCTCATGTACTTTCCTAACACTGTAGTGATTAATGATTTTAAAAAGGTTGAAATGAAACAGCACTTTCCAGTACTTCCTCCCTACCCCCAACAACTCCCGGCTGGAATTGTGAAATTCGTTTTTTTACGGATCCTTCGTTGAGTCTGCAGTAAAGCCAAGAGGTAAGAATGGACTTTCCTACAGAGCATGGACTTTCCATGGACCACGAACTTCAAACAACTAGTTCAGAGCTATCTGATCACTTGTGGTCACCATACAGCCTATTAATTACGACCAGAGCAACACTGTAGGGAAGACTGAGTGGGAGTTTACCTCTGCTTGGTTTTGAGGAGCGGACAAGCGAACCACCATCCCGCCACCCTTCCTCCGCAAGCCCCTCGGTAGTTTCCCCGCGCCTCGCGTCCTTGCTACGGGCCCGACCTGCCCAGTCCAGGCGAGAGCACCTCTCCCTCCTCCCCATAAGCCCGACCCAACCAACTTTTAAACCATCACAATAATACTCTTTCTTCTTGGGACCCGATCCCAATCTTCAACCCGGCTAGCTCCCTCAACCCCACTCCTTAGTAGCTCACCAAACAGTTCCGGCCACTCCTCTCTCGCGCCGCAGCGGCTGGACACCCACCAGACCGGACCTAGAGCTGCGTCCTCCTAGCGCCTGCGCGCGCCGGATACGCGCGCCTGCGCACTTCCTCGGCCGTGCGGGCGCGGACACACCCCTGGAGCCAGAGCCAATCACCGTCTGAGGGGTTTAAACCTCCTTGCCACGCAGGCGGAGAGCTTGGAGAGTTACCTGTTAACCGGACAATTCGAATCCATCCCGAAGGTGGGATGTATTCATACAACAAACATTTGTCGAGGGCAAGCCATCTACTGGATGAATACTTTCCCTCCCCTCCAGGGTCTTTAGATTAGAGCTCTATATGTAAATAAATAATAGTGGATAGAATTTAGTGAGTGGCATCAGAATGTCCGAAGCGGAGTTGGTGCACAATGAAAGTAGCGCCTTATCCTTAGGGATGTCTGGAAGGGTTCCCAGAGAAAGCGACTTTTCAATCCGGAAGGCTAAGTAGGAATTCTCCCAGAAGTCTGGGATAGAGGGTGGTAGTTTTCCAGCCAGCGGGAACAGCATATGCCATTAGGAACAAGCACTTTCTGTAAATTCCTTACAGTTCATCCTGCTTAGAGGCTTAGAGCTCATCGTATATCTCTGGGTGAAGTGGGGAATAACCTTTAACTAGTCGGCAAGGACTAGATCTTGGTGGTCTTGCACTTTGGGACTAGTGAGCCTTAACTTTATACTATGGCCACAGAAAGCCACTGAAGGGTTTTAAACAGGCCCGGGAACTCTTCTAGGCACCTCTAAGAATGGAGCACGGTACTGGAAATTAATAATTTTTTTTAAAAAAGAGCATTTCAAAGGAGTCTACTTTTAAGCGTCAAGGAAAATGAACCCTGAGAAATATTTTTTGTATTTAGTAACACAGGGGTCATTGGTGATCTTAGTGAAAGCTATGTGGTGGAATGATGAAGTTGAAAGATGGGTTGCAGTAATTTGGAGAGAGAGGAGGTGCAAACATGGGGAGAGGTTAAAAATGCTTTTGGAAAGTTTGGGTCAAAGTATTTGTTTCTGTTGTTTAGATTTTTGTTAAAGACAGGAGAAACTTGAGTATGATAGGCAAGATACAAATGAGGGGGGAAAACAGTTGATTAAGCAGAAGTGTTTCTAGGTAAAGATCTTGAGAGAATAACAGGAGAGACAATCCAAAGCACTGGTGGGAGGAACGGTCTTGGAAGAGAGATAAAGATACCTACTCAATTATAATAAGAGGAAGTATGTGTCTGTGTGTATGTTTAGTAACAGGAAGTTAAAGAAGTTCCTATCTGATGACCTCTGTTTTCTCTGTGAAGTAGGAGATGAGGTCATTTGCTAATAGAAAAGGATTGAGAGTTTTAAGGGCAGTGGAGAAGTTTTCAAATATGGCTGTAAACAGTGGCAGAACAAGTTGATCGGAGAAATATAGCAGGACTGGTGAGCAGTGTCAAGGGCCTGTGTAAGATTTGTAAAAAATGAACTCTCCAGCTTCTACCTTGGTGTGCAGCTTTCTCAAGCACCAATCACTTCTTGTAAGCAAAAGTGGACAAAATGTTATGGTTGAGTTTATTTATGGTGCATTTATCCATAGTGTAATGCCATGGTTCTCAACCAGGGACATTTTTGCCCTTGCGGGGACATTTGAGTGTCTGGAGACATTTTTGACTTTCAAAACAACAGGGATTGGGGTGGGGAATATAAAGAGGATAGTACAGGCATTTAGTGTCCAGGGATGCTATGCACCAGGGAGCACAAGAATCGTCTCCGAAATATCAATAGTCCCAAAGTTAAAGAACCCTGATCTAGGATTACCTTGATGCTCATCAATGGCTGACCTTGGTCTTTTACAAGCTTTTCTTTGGACTATGGCCCTGAGTTTATAGGGTAACGTAGTCCTTCCACTGCATGCCTTTAAGGGAGAGTAGAATGAGCAGCATACCTCAGACCTTGAGTGTTTAAAGGACTTGTGATGTCACAAACACACAGTTGGAATAGTTACTCAATCCTCTAGAAGTAAATCTGGAGGTACTGGGGTGGCTCAGTCAGTTGAGTGTCTGACTTCGCTCAGGTCATGATCTCGGAGTTTGTAAGTTTGAGCTGTGCATCAAACGCTCTGCTGTCAGCATAGAGCCTGCTTCGGATCCTCTGTCCCCCTATCTCTCTGCCCCTCCCCTGCTCATGTGAGGACTCTCTCTCTCTCTCAAAAATAAATAAATATTAAAAAAAAAAAGAGGTTCGAAGCAAGTCTGGACTTACACATAGATGGAGGTGCTTGCTTTGATTTTAGGTATCACAGGTCTTGTTAAACATAGACATCATCAGAAGTTCAATAATATGGGAGGAGTAACTTCACAACATTATTAATCCTAAAGTAATTTGGTTTATCTGATTATTTGTCACTAAAACAGGAGGGAATGAGTATGGGCTAAGTTTAATAAAGAAAATAAATATATTAAATATTAGTAAGAATATAATCATTGGTATTTGCACTTTGACAGGCACCCATTCATGGATAGCAACTTGACCTATATTATATCTTTTAATCCGAGCAACACACTGAGAGATAGCATTATCCTAATTTTAACTGTGAAGAAACTGAGTTTCCAAGAAAACTTGGAATTTGCCCAAAGTCATAAGCTACTAGTGGCTAGGTAAACATTTGAACTCAGATCTGTCTGTCATCAAACTCTTGCATCAAATCCATTACATTTCAGTAAATTTTCCAAGGCAGGAATGGTTGGAAATTTAGCTTAAACAATTGCCACTGCATAAAAGGAATACTGGGGATTTAGGAAGAGAGTAGAAGCAAAAGAAAGGCCGGGGAAGAGCAAAGAGAATAAAAAAGGAACGAGGGAGGCTAGTCACAGCTGCGTTCAGTGCAGCAGAGTAACTCTTCCTCAAGCTTGCGGGCCGGCCTTTGATCTTCACTTCTTTTTGAGTAAAGCTGCTTTTCCCTGTGTCCGTTGTCCACTCTCCTGTGTTCAAATAAAGCTAGATTATTGAGGAAGGCGGACTGCGAAGGGTGGGGGGGAAAAAAAAAGAGGAGCGTGACGGCGGCGGTGTGCGCCTGCGCGCTGGCGGCGGCGGCGGCGGCGGCGGCGGTGCCCGGCAGGGAGGGGGTCCGGAGTGGGTCGCCGGACCCAAAACTGAGGAGGGGGCTTCGGAGAGTCCCCTTGCCGGGACCTTGGCGGCCTGATGGAGTAAGAGGGGTCGGCTGTGAGTGTGAGTATCGAGGGGCCGGACTGCGTTGAGGCAAATCGGAACAGGAGGGTCCTGGTGGTCTGCCCCTGAGCTTTGGGGCTGCTGGACGCGGCCGGGTTTTTGCTCGTGCAGGCTGCGGCACAGGGGCAACCCGGTGCTCCCCTCTCCCGGAGCCCGCGCGGTTTACTGGCAGGCGGTGCTTCGGGGTACAGATTCTCGCGGGGGCGTTCCGGCTCTGCTTCCAGCCCCAGCAGGAAACGTGCCTGCAAGAACCTTGACCTTAAGGGGAGGCCCCTCACCTTCTTCGATCCCCGGTTCTTCAGGGATCCCGCAGACTCAGGTGCTTAAAGGCCTACAGGTCACAGGCCAAGGGACACCTTTCGACCTCTTGTGACTGACAGCTCTCGTTCTTTTTCCTCCTTCCGTTTTCTCTCCTTTTGAGATGCGTCTTAATAATTAGGATTTATGGAGTGCTTACTACGTGTCAAGCTAATATTTAATCCGAATCTCGGTGCATTATTATGGGGAGGAAAGGCTTTGCACTCAAATGCTTTGTTTGAGTCTGTTAAATTTAATCATCTTTAAGAGTCAGACTGAGCCATTTTATTGGAAGTTTGAAATTTCCATGGCTCTTAGCAACCTAGGACTGCAATCCGAGTTAAGGGAAGTTCTTCTCTTACTTAGCAAATGGATACTTTATCTACCATAATGGTTTATATCGAATTTAGTCAATCCTAGATAACTTGTGAGCACTTCCTAAAAGTCTAATAGTATTCTAAACCCCATGGGAAATCTTAAAATGGGTTTTAAGCTTTATTCTTGTTTGGTTGTGGATGAATCCATGGAATATTTAGGTTCAGTTAGGATTTCTTTATCATTTGTTGCATGTGTACCAGGGACACTCCGGTCTGTCGCAAAAAATTGACGAGATACTGTAATGGAAAGTGGTTTTTTGAAGCCTATGTCTGATGAGGTCACTAAGGGTTTGACTGTAATTTGCTCAAGCCAAACTAGCTAGGATAAGTGGTGAAATTCACCACTTCATTCATTCATATGCCAAGTGTCATTTTTATCCTGTTATACCAAGTTAGATATCTAAGCACTTTTGAGAAGCAACTACATTTCATGTACAGTTTCTAGAGCTAATTCCTTAGTCTTTTCCTGTTACACCAAATGAGATATTCTAAGCACTTTTAAGAAGCAACTGCATTACAGTTATAGTCTCTAGAGTTAACTCCTCAGTCTAGCGAATGGTATGCGCTTTTAAAGGTATCAGGGGGGGCCCCTGGGTGGCTCAGTTGGTTAAGCTTCCGACTTTGGCTCCGGTCACATCACAGCTCAGTGAGTTCGAGCTTCGTGTCTGGCTCTGTGCTGGCAACTCAGAGCCTGGAGCCTCTTTCAGATTCTGTGTCTCCCTCTTTCTACCGCTTCCCCATTCATACTGTCTCTGTCTCAAAAATAAATAAACCTTAACAAAAATAAAATAAAGGTACTAGATACTTTTTGAAGAGAACTTCAGCATGGCCTGGAAGGTGGTGTGAAGGAATCTGATCAAGTTAGTTCATAATTAATTGCTTTGATGAAAAGATAATCTAAAAAGGAAAAACTGCAAATGGTAATTCTCTATCTAGCTTAGAGCACAGCACATGTAGTCTACTGTATAAGAGGTTCCTGTACAAGAAAAGGAAGGAATAATGGTAGATGCTAGCTGAATTGGTTCAGGGGCCAGGAATAGCTCTGTGAGAAATAGACATGTTGTCCCTTTCCTAATTCGAATATCATAGTGGGAAGTTCAGGATTAATTTGTGTATCCAGTGAATAAGAACATGTAGGCAGAATAGAACAAGTTGTGTAGGAATACTTCAACTGCACATTCAGCATGCTAAATCTCTAATTCAAACCTTACAGTCATTTGCATTTTTTCCCTCTTCTAATCTCAAAGAGACTATCAAGAAATTACAGTTCCTAAGTGTTCATCAGTAGAGGACTGGTTAAACAAAGTATGCCTTTGTTAGAATGAGCCAGCCAGCTCTCTGTTGTGTGATAGTATTGAGTAATAACCAAGATACAGTAAGTGAAAAAAAAAAAGTGAGAGAGGTTTTGCAACCATTTGTGGGTTTTTTTTTTTTAAGTGTATGTATTTGCATATATATACCTAGACTATCTCTGGAAGGATTCAGAAGAAACTGGTAATTGTGACTGGAGGTGGAAGTGGCTGAAAAACAGGAATAGGAAGGGAATCATTTTCTATATAAATTTTTAAGGATTTTTTATGAAAACTTATTTTTTTAATGTTTATTATTGAGACAGAGAGAAACAGAGCATGAGTGGGGGAGGGACAGAGAGAGAGGGAAACACAGAATCTGAAGCAGACTCCAGGCTCTGAGCTGTCAGCACAGAGCCCCATGTGGGGCTCAAACCCACAAACCATGAGATCATGACCTGAGCCGAAGTCAGTCACTCAACCAACTGAGCCACCCAGGCGCCCCTGAAAACTTTTAAACATCCAGGAAAGTGGAGAAAATACTATATTGAACCCATGTAAATTGATCGATCATTCATTTAAAAATCTGTTAGTACATTGCTATTTGCTTTTATTCCTAACATTTCACCCCTACATACTTTAATACATGTCTCTAGTAAAAAGAACATTTTCCTGTGTAACTCAATAACATAATCACACTAAACAACTAATTCTTCAATATGCTCTAATACCCAGTATTTATTAAAATTTCCCCCAAATTGGGGGTACCCGGCTGGCTCAGTGGAAGAGCATGCAACTCTTGACCTCAGGGTTGTGAGTTCAACCCCCACATTGGTTGTAGAGATTACAAAAGAACATAGACTTAAAAAATTAAAAAATTTCCCCAAATTGCCTCCCCTTTTTATGCTGTATTTGATCATATTTCCAATCAAAGTTTATGTATTGCATTTGGTTATTACATCTCTTGAAATCTTTCAAATCTAGAACAGTTTTAACTTTATCATAACTTGTTGAAGAGACCCTGTCAATTATCTGAATTTATCTGATTGATTCCTAGTGTTATCACTTAACTTGTTAATAGGTAAATGCTTGATGGGATTCAGGTTAAACACTTTGGGTACGCTATGTAGGCTATGCTCTATACTCTAGTTTTTCCCCTGTTAGTGATGCTGAGATTGACTAGTGGGTTCAGGTGGTAAATCTGAGTTCTCCATTGAAACCAGCTGTACTCTTATTTTATTTTAAAAATTTGAAACATGTTGCCTATTGAAGACGTGGATAATTACTTTTAAAAAGAAAAGTTTGCTGCAAGAAATTGCTGCTGCTGCTTTTTTAAACTGAATCCCTGATTACTAAGTGGTAGTATCTCATTTTATAGAAGAGGAATTTGAAGTTCAGAGAGATTAAAATTTACTCAAGGTAGTAAACCTATTAAGTACTTTTGTCTGCTTTGAAGGTCATGCTTTTCCACCAGATGTTGTAAACTATAAACTGGTATATAAGTATAAAATTGCTATTACTCCTAGTAGTTATGCTGCATGTCCCTTTATAGATTTTGGGATAGGTAATCAGTTTCTAATTATATTAGACCTTTTTGGGGTATCAGTAAACTGGGATAGATCTCTTTACTGTGATGAGCCATTCTGAAATTTCAAAATAGGTGCAAGTTCAAAAGAGGTGCAAGTCAAACCTCTTGATGATTTCTGGAGTTCCAAAACACTTTTGTACAAAGAAGCATTATGCAGTCTTGTTTTTGTGCCTTGAGTCTTCTAGGTAAAAAGAAAATTTTTAAAAATGAACAATAATACATGTGTATTATTGCTTAATTTTTTGAAAAGTACAAAAAGGCCTATAGTGAAAAATAAATTTCCAACCCCTGTGCCCTCAGGTTTTTTTCCCAGAGGCAAAAACTATTATCAGTTTTTTGGGTATCCCACTAGATATATTCTACTTGTATATGTCATTAGGTTAAGTTTTGACATTCATATATAGAGGTATTTTAGTGGCATAACCTAAAATAATACTGTTGAAGGTAATGCCCCAGTTTTTATTGTTTATATTTCAAACATCTTTGCTAACTTTTATACATTCATTCAATATTGAGTATTTATTCTATACCAGATGGTGTAGGAGGTCATAGGAATAAAATAATAAATATAACAGACATTCCTGGTAGCTGTTATGGAGTTAACCCTCTACTGGGAGAGTCAGTCATTAAGCAAATAATTACAATAACGACTATAGCAAAGATTAGGTACCAGCTTTGTGCCAAACACTTAATAAGGATTTTCTAATTTATTCTTCATGACAGCTCTATGACACTGATTCTGATAATTTTGTTTTATGAATGTATAAACTGAAGCACGAAAAGATTAAATTACTTGGTCAAGATCACACACTACTAGTAAGTGATAGAGCCAGGTTTCCAACACAAGTAGTCTGGGTATAGAGATCTTGCTATCTCCCTTAACCCTAATATGGTGGTTTTTAATGAGTTTCAGATCATCTCCTAGGGAGGTTTGGAAATTTGGGGGGTGTTTTTTGGTTTCAAAATCATTGAGAGGATGTCACTGACTTTACTGGATGAAAATAGTATGTTAGACATCCTGCAATGTAAAGAGCATCCCTACCCTATACAGAAAAAACTGTTGTACATTTACACTTTCAGATGTCCCAGAGGATGTTCATGTAGGTAAAAAATCTGTTTCTGATCACATGAACTTGGAACCAATTTGTTTTACATAAACATTTTACTTTTGTTGTTTTGTTTTTTTCATAGAGCATAGTTACTGTGTAAATCAGGAGATTTGCATAGAGCATAGTTACTGTGTAAATCAGAGTTTACAAAGAGTTGGTCACTATTTTGGAGAATCTTATCACAGACAGTAATCTATTCCTGGTATTTTCATCAACAATATAACATGCTTTTATCAGTCTGTGTTTGTGGTTTTCACATTCAAAGTCTTCATCTAATATAGTCATGCCCAACCATTTACAGGTTGAAATGTTTTTTTGAATTCTTTTTTTAATGTTTTATTTATTTTTGAGAGAGAGAGGGTGCCAACGGTGGAGGGGCGGTGGGGGGGTGGCTGTGGACAGAGAATCTGAAGTAGGCTCTATGCTGACAGCACAGAGCCTGATCTAGAGCTGGAATTAATGAACTGTGAGATCATGACCTGAGCTGAAGTTGGACACTTAACCGACTGAGCCACCCAGGTGCCCTTATACTGATATTTAAAATTTTACATGTGTAAGTAAGTTACGGTAGCTAACTCATGTAGGCTAGGAGCTATTACGAAATATTTATTTTTTTGTTTTTATTTATTTTTATTAAAATTTTTTTTAATGTTTTAATTTTGAAAGAGAGAGAGTGAGTGAGCAGGGGAGGGTCAGAGAGAGAGAGGGAGACACAGAATCCGAAGACAGGCTCCAGGTTCTGAGCTAGCTGTCAGCACAGAGCCCGACGCGGGGCTAGAACCCACGAACAGGGAGATCATGACCTGAGCTGAAGCCGGACGCTTAACCAACTGAGCCACCCAGGCGCCCCTATTTATTTATTTTTAAATATTTTAAAATATTTAAAATAATATTTAAATATTTTAAATAATAAAAAGGTATAAATACCATGAAAGAAAAATAGTATGGTGACATTTGGGGAAGCTGCCTAAGGAGCATCCTGGGTTTGTTATAATCATGTCTCGTATTTATGTATGAATGAAAATTCCCATAATGTTTTAGGGAAAAAAGAGGGTATTGTGTCTGATATGGTTGAGAACTGCTGCTCTACTGCCTGCCTCAGAAATAGTCACAGTTGTGGTAAGTGATATGAAGGAAGTACAGGATTTTAGGAGAGAAGCATGTATGAGGGAGTATGGCCTAATCTGAGAGATCAGGGAGTGCTTCCCCAGGCAACTGACTTTTGGACTGAGATTTGAAGGTTGAGTAGTTAACGAGATGGAAGGAATAAAAGCGTTCCAGGGAGAGGGACCAGCATATGAAAAAGCCCTGTGGAGGGAGCATGGTAGATGGGGAAAAATTGGAAATATCATTTTGTCTGGTGTACAGAAATTTAGGTGTCAAGTAGCCCAAACCTAGTACTTATTAGCAAGGATCATATCAGGTGGGCTTTGTTAAATATTTTGGTTTTTATCTTAAATAGTTGGATGCATTGAGGGGCTTATTTATTTATTTATTTTTAATGTTTATTTTTGAGAGAGACAGACAGAATGTGAGTGGGGGAGGGGCAGAGAGGGAGAGGGGAACAGGGATTTGACGTGGGCTCTGTGCTGACAGTAGTGACGCCAGTCAGGCACTAGAACTCAGGAACTCTGAGATCATGACCCTAGCTGAAGTCACATGCTCAACTGGCAGAGCCACCCAGGTGCCCCATATTAATAATTTTATTTAGTATAATGGATTAGGTATTCTGATTCAATGCATGCAGACAGATTGGCTAAAAGTAAATGCATGGAAAAAAGATGTACCTTTCAATCCATAAGCATTAGAAGGCTAAAATGGCTATGTTCATATCAGATAAAGTAGAGTTCAAGATAAAGTGTGTTGGGATACCTGGGTGGCTCACTTGGTTGAGCATCTGACTCTTGATTTGGACCCTGGTCATGATCTCATTCATGGTTTGTGGGTTTGGGCCCCACATCAGGTTCTGTGCTGGGGGTGCGGAGCCTGCTTGAGATTCTCTGCCTCTTTGTCTTTTTCCCATCCCCCCCTCTCTGCCTCTATCCTTCTTGCTCTCTTCAAAATAAATAAAATTGAAAAAAATTAAAGAAGATAAAGTGTGTAGCAAGACTTAAGGGAGTCATAATGATAAAAATGTCAATTCATGACATCATAAACATATGTGCCAAACACCAAAGGTTCAAAATATAAGTCAAAATTGATACAGTTAAAAAAAGAAGGGGCGTCTGGGTGGCTCATTCAGTTAAGTATTCAGCTCTTGGTTTTGGCTCAGGTCATGATCTCACAGTTCATGAGATCGTGCCTGATGTCAGGCTCTGCGCTGACGGTGCACAGCTTACTTGGGATTTTCTCTCCTCTCTCTCTGCCCCTCCCCTGCTCATGCTCACTTAATGTATCAATATTGTTTTATTAATTATTATAAACTATCATACTGATGCAAGATATAAATGATATAGGAAACCAGAAATGGTATATATGGGTACTTTACTATTTTTGCAATTTCTCTGTAAATCTAAAACTATTCAAATATACATAGTTTATTAAAAAATGCTTTAAAAATTTGTAGGATGCAGTTAATGGCATGCTCAGAGGGAAGTTTATAATTTTCAACACCTATTTTAGAAAAGGGAGGTCTAATGATAGTGACCTAAAGTTCTACCTTATGAAGCTAGTAAACAAAGAGTAAGATAAATCCAAAGTAGACTGGAGGAAAGAAGTAATAAAGACAACAGAAGGAATCAGTGAATTAGAGAAAGACAAATAATAGACAAAATTACAAAGCCAGAAGTTGGTTCTTTGAAAAGATTAATAATGTTGATAAGCCCATAGATACACTGATAAAAACAGAACACGAATTACTAATATCAAGAATGAAAGGGATTTATTACTACAGATCCTGTCGACAATATAAACAACCTTATGCCAAAAAATTTGACGTAATAACTGTACAGTTTCTTGAAAATATCAACATACTAAAGCTGTCACAAGTTGAAGGACGCCTGGGTGGCTCAGTTGGCTAAGTGTCCGACTTCAGCTCAGGTCATGATCTTGTAGTCTGTGGGTTCGAGTCTCACATCAGGTTCTGTGCTGGCAGCTCAGAGCCTGGAGCCTGTTTCATATTCTGTGTCTCCCTCTCTCTCTCTGCCTCTCCCCTGCTCACACACTGTCTCTTTCTCAAAAATAAACAAACCAAAAAATAAAATAAAATAAAGCTGTCACAAGTTGAAACAAAATCTGAATAAACTCGTATTAAACCAATGGGATAAAGATAAAAAAAAATCTTCCCATAAAGAAAACTCAAGGCCATAAATGGTTTCACTAATGAATTCTATCAGGTGTTTTTTGTTTGTGTTTGTTTTTTTAAGTAGGCTTCACACATAGTGTGGAGCCCAGTGCAGGGCTTGAACTCATGATCCTGAGATCAAGACCTGAGCTGAGATCAAGAGTCTGATGCTCAACTGACTGAGCCATCCAGGCGCCCTGAATTCTATGAAGTATTTAAAGAAGAAATAGGGGTGCCTGGGTGGCTCAGTCAGTTAAACATCCAACTTTGGCTCAGGTCATGATCTTGTGGTTTTTGGGTTCAAGCCCCGCCTTGGGATCTATGCTTATAGCTCAGAGCTTGAAGCCTGCTTTGGAATCTGTATCTCCCTTCCTCCCTCTCTCTCTGCCCCTCCTCTGCTTGTACTCTGTCTCCCTCTCTCTCTCTAAAAAATAAATATTAAGAAAAGTTAAAGAAGAAATAACATCAATCTTACATAAACTCCCAGAAAATAGACAAAAGGGAATTGCTTCCAAATTCATTTCATTAGTCTATCATTACCCTATAACTAAAGCTGGATAAAGATGTTACAGATTTAAAAGAAAATTACAGAAATGTGCCTTATGAACATAGACCCCCATATGATTCTGGGCAAAATATGAATAAATCATAATGCATTATGATTAAGTGATTAAATAATGATAGGTATCTTTCTGATACAGCAAATATAGTAAAATGCTAATGGCAGAATGTAAGTGGTAGATATGGGGATAAATGGGAACCTGGATGTGGGATATTCACTATGAGAAGCTTTCAGCATTTTTGTGTTTGAAATTTTCCAAAATACAACAAAGGGAGAAAAGAGAATATTATGAACAGATTTGCATTTTAAAGAGATGACTTCTGCAGTGTGAGGAATGGGAAAGTATAGGCTTACCTGAGAGTAGTAGAGACAGGGAGCTGAGACCATTTAGGAGGATATTTTACAGCTGTTGTTTTTAAGGCGACAATTTTGAGGTAAATTTGAGCTCTGGGAAAATTTCCAAGCTGTTGGAATGCTGAACTTTTGAACAGTAACAAATTTTGTCTAAGCCTTTTTTTTTTTTTACTACTTACTTGCTTAGATATTTGGATATATCACAGTATGTATGTGAGCTTTTAGTAAACAGATTTTTGACATATACAAAGTGATGTTGATGATTTTTGCAAATTCGAAAATTTGCAGATACCACTACTTTAGTAGCACGTAAATTCCTCCCTAAAATCTGATAAAATATATGGTGACCTTTTCAGAGACTTCACAATTTTTGAAATATAGGACAAAAGCATTTAGAAAGCTATTTTTTTAAAAAAAATGTTTAATGTTTATTTTTTGAGAGAAAGAGTGCAAGCAGGGGAAGATCAGAGAGAGAGAGAGTGAGGGAGACAAGAATCCAAAGCAGGTTCCATGCTCCATGCTGTCAGCACAGAACCTGATGCAGGGCTTGAACCCATGAACCCTGAGATCATGACCTGAACAGGAGTCAGACACTTTAACTGACTGAGCCACCCAGGGGCCCCTAGAAAGCTATTAACATCAATTAAACTGCTAAAGTAAATGTTTTACTGTATTGCACTGTGACTATAGTCAACCATGGACTTAAAAGATTCTGTAAAAAGAATAGTGAAGATGATTGCTATTATAATCGTACTTAAATAAAGTGGATGAAGATTATTGAACATATTGTTAACAAGAAGATGCACGTAGAACAATGGAGCTTTTTGAGGAATGTTGGGCCACTTAGCTAGATTCACTTATTAGCTTGCAGGGATTATAATTGCAGGAATTTAAATTTTACTATCTATAAAAGATTGAATACAGGAATAAAAAATTTTTAAATTACTAAATAAATACAACAAGTTGCCCAGTTATACTTTTAAAACAGAGTTCACATAACCTGTCTTTGGGCTTATGATCTACTCTGTTACATGATGATAACATTTGCTAGTATTTTATTACCTCATTAAGATTGGTGTTACCCTAGTTTCTTTCTCAGTTACTTTTTCTTCTAAAATATATAAATGCTTGCCAGCTTCCAGCATTGAGTGAAGAATTGGAACCTGATGGTGGTTCTGAGTTAAGGGATCTGTAGTGCACCCTTTGCATTTCCTTGCCTGGTGATGGGCAAGCTTTACTTGAGGGGGGCACAAATTTTAATGGCTTTTTCTGAGTCTCAGATTTTTCTGTGACTAACACAGTCACGTGTTAGCCCTATGCTTATTTATAAAGAATGGTTAGTTACTCTTGCTAAGTGTTGTGGTAGGGCAGATAATATAAAAAGTAGGGATAGTAGTGAGTAAAAAGGCTTATAAACGTATGCTCAAAGATACTGGATGCAGGAAGCCACCAATCACTCGCCTTGGGAATCAGGAGCCAACCAGAACTTAGAACTAGCAAATATGACAGCTGTCCCGATTAAGCCTTTGAAAATTGTGGTTATAGGTTGATGTGATAAAAAAAAAAAACTTCCGACCTTTATTATCAGCTCACTTCTTCCTTAGCTAGGAGCCTTGGAACTTTCTTGGGAGGCCCACTGAGCAAAGTGAGAACCTCCCAGAGTGCCTCCCAGAAATGCCTGTCATATCTTTGCTCTCTAACCTTCTGGGCAACTAGGGGTAGTGGCAAAAATCTGTCACTGAGCACTATCTCTGTGTTACTCTGTTTTGCTCATCAGAAATCCATTAGTTTTTCTGTCAGGGTTGAAGTGGAGGCACAGGGCTACCTGTGGAATTCAGAAAAGGGATTCTAATCTGAGTACCTCTCCTCCCACCTCAACAAACCAAACTTAAGCTTTTTCTTTTCGTTTTTTTTAAAGTTTTTATTTATTTAGGTACACCCAATATGGGCCTCAAATTCACTACCCCAAGATCAAGAGTCACATGCTCCTTTGACTAAGCCAGCCAGGCACCCCTAAGCTTTTATTTCTTCACTGTTTCACAGTATATTATTGTCCTGTAGATTCTGAGTTGGCTTTAATTAGGTCCAAGTTCAAATATCTTAAGAACTACTGAGTTTATTGTAGTGAATCTTAGGAGGTTTATTAAAGGATCCCATCCTCATGGGAAGGTGAGGGAGATCAGACATAACCTACCATCAAACAGCCTATACTTACTTGCATTGCAGGTTGTTTGAATTGTTTGAACAGTAAAATGAGATCATGTCACAGTGTTGGAAATAAAGTTCTTTGACACTAAACAGTGTTCCAGCCTTGAGTTACATAATAAATATTTAGAGAAATACTATAAAATTGATATTTGAGATGGACTACAGAGTTGTGAGATAGTGGTTACTTGGAAGTTTGTCTTTCTACCCTATTTAAGTCATTTTCTTTTAAATAAAAAAATTGTATTAGAAGCATTCAGATTTGCAATTATAGAGTGGTATTCAGTTAACAGAAGAGCAATATTTATTTTGTGTAAGTTGCATCAGAGGCAACTGAAGATGAAAAAACTCCATCCCCATATAAAATTAGTTAGTGCTGTGTACCAACAAGAACCTCCTTTAAATTTCCACACCAGTTTACAATCCCCACACTGTATCAGGCAAGGTTAGTGGCTACTGAAAACACCTCCGGGACAGGGCTATCTAAAGACACATCCAGGGGGCGCTTGGGTGGCTCAGTCGGTTAAGCGTCCGACTTTGGCTCAGGTCATGATCTTAAGATTCGTGGGTTCCAGTCCTGCGTTGGGCGCTGTGCTGACAGCTCAGAGCCTGGGGCCTGTTTCAGATTCTGTGTCTCCCGCTCTCTGCACCCCTCCCCCACTCAGGCTCTGTTTCTGTCTCAATAATAAATGTAAAAAAATTAAAAAAAAAAATAAAGACAGATTCGGTAGTATGCGAACTACACAAAAAAAGACTGTACAGTTTAAAAACAATTCTTACACAGCCTTACATTTCAGTTTTTTTCTTTAAAAGGAGTGAGTTGTGTACAAGGGGGTTAAATGCTTTATAGACAAGAAAAAACTGCACTAGAACCAACTTATTCATCATCATCTTCTTTATCTTACTTATCCTCCTCCTCTTCCTTCTTTTTCTTGCTTTTTTTCAGCCTTGACGACTCCCTTTTTTGCCACATCAGGCTTTCCTTTAGCTCGGTATGCAGCAATATCCTTTTCATATTTTTCCTTCAGCCTTCTTTTCATAAGGCTGCTTGTCATCAGCAGCGGTGTTACTCCACATCTCTCCCAGTTTCTTTGCTACATCACCAATGGACAGGCCAGGATGTTCTCCTTTGAATTTTGGGCGATACTCAAAACAAAACAAAAAGGCCAAAGGAAGCCTCTTGGGTACTTTGGGATCCTTGAACTTCTTTTTTGTTTCCCCTGGGGGGTATAAGTTTTCATTTCTCTTTCATAAAGGGCCTTATCTGCCTTTGCCCTGTCTTCAAACTGTCCTTTTGCTTTAGTGGACCTGGTCTTCTGCCTCTCTGAGCACTTCTTAGAAAACTCTGAGAAGTTGACTGAAGCATCTGGGTGCTGCTGCCTGTCTCCTCTCGGCAAGTTTGCACGAAGAATGCATATGATGACATTTTGCCTCTCGGCTTCTTAGGATCTCCTTTGCCCATGTTTAATTATTTTCCTCAGCGAGGCACAGAGTTGCCCACTGCCCGTCTGGCTTTCACTTGCCCTGGTGCTGTCTCTGTGGAGCCCAGTGTACTGAAATGGCTGTGACTATTTAAGTCCTTTTGAGTGACTATCCTTGTACAATGGTGAGGAGAACATAATGAAGTACAAAATGGAGTCTCTGGAGATTCCAATGCAATAATTGTACTCTGCCTACACAGGTTTGTTTCTTTTTATTAATAAGCTATGTGGATGATTCTTTTCTACTGTTTAGGTTTAGAACTTCTTTATATATTGGGACCAGGAGCCAAGGCAGGAATCTTTAATGGGTGGAGCAGGTGCGCGAAGGGAGAATAGATAGACCTGTGAAGTCTTACAGGTTTATCACAGTGAAGAATAGATAGCAAAGATGAAAAATAAAAATCTGTTAGGACTTGATAACTAAATACAGGAATCCGAAGGAAAAGAATCAATACTATGGTTTTTGTCCACAGGCATGGTAATTGTATTGACAGAATAGTAATTAGAATGTTGAGAAAAGGTATTTGTTATAGGACTTTTGAGGTATTATGACAAAGAAATAGCACAGATATTTCTCATAGTTGTTGGAAAGAAATTGAAAAGATTTCATAGGGGTTATTTTTAAGTGATATGGCAGGAAAACTCAAGGGGGTTAAAGTGAAAATGGCGGTAGTTGAATTGTTTATATATACTTGTATAATGTAACCTCCCAAGCACTTTGAGATTGCAGAGTTGGGTGGTTTCTATTTCCTTGACTTCAAATCCATAAGACCTTGAAAGAGAGCAGTGGTGGGGCGCCTGGGTGACTCAGTCAGCTGAGCAGCCGGCTTCAGCTCAGGTCATGATCTCGCAGTTCGTGGGTTCAAGCCCATGTCAGGCTCTGTGCTGACAGCTAGCTCAGAACCTGGAGCCTGTCTTTGGATTCTGTGTCTCCCTCTCTCTCTGAGTCTCCCCTGCTCACTCTGTCTCTCTCTCTCTCAAAAATAAATAAAACATTAAAAAAAATAAAAAGAGAGCAGTGGTTCTTATCTAGAAAGCTGTGAGCTAATTTGAGTATTTCAGAAGGCTTAATAAAAGTCATATATTAACCCAGATTAAGGATATAGAAATTAAAGCTCCTTTGTCTTTGGATGGAATCTTAACAATTTAGTGCTTCAGTACTAGGTCTTCCTTATTGATTAAATGCTTTGCTAGCAGTTATACTTTTTAATTTTTTTTACAGACATGAAAATGAATTTACTTAATTCACGCAGACTGGAAACATGGAGCTTGTTTAAAGAAAAATAAATAAAAAAAGGAGACTTGGGTTAAAAGGTTGATAGAAAATATTATTTTATTTTTATTTATTTAAATCCAAATTAGTTAACATATAGTGTAGTATTGGTTTCAGGAGCAGAATTTAGTGCTTCATCTCTTACATGTGACACCCAGTGCTCATCCCAACAAGTGCCCTCCTTAATGCCCATCACCCATGTAGCCCATCCCCCCTCCCCCTCCTCCCTTCCAGCAACCCTCTGTATTTAAGAGTCTCTTATAGTTTGCCTCCCTCTCTGTTTTTATCTTCTTTTTTCTTCCCTTCCCTTATGTTCATCTGACATGTCTCTCAAATTCCACATATTGGTGAAATCATATGATACCTGTCTTTAACTTGTTTCACTTAACATAATCCCCTCTAGCTCCATACATGTTGTTGGAAATGGCAAGATTTCATCTTTTTCATTGCCGAGTCATAGTCCATTATGTGTGTATATATGTATATACACACACACACACACACGTGTGTGTGTGTGTATATACATATATACACACATGTACATATAATACACACACACATATATAATGTATGTACACACACACACCATGTCTTCTTTATCCATTTATCAGTCAGTGGACATTTGGGCTCTTTCCCTAATTTGGCTATTGTTGATAATGCTGTAGACACTGGGGTTCATGTGTACCTTTGAATCAGCATTTTTATATCCTTTGGATAAATTCCTAGTAGTCCAATGGCTAGGTCATAGGGTAGTTCTATTTTTAATTTTTTGAGGAACCTGCTTACTGTTTTCCAGAGTGGCTGCACAGGAATATTTTATTATATGACTTTATTTCTTTATCCATTTACTAAGGAGTTGATGCCTTTGGCTTAATAAATAGAAGCATAGTTTCTTTTAGTGCTTAGTTCTCACTTGACTAAATATATAGAAGCACCACAATAGCTGTTGTTGCTTGTGCCAGGAAGTCAAACTTTTTCATTGACTTTGTTGCTTCTAAGTTTTTTGTTCTTTTTTGCTTTGATGACTGATAACTTGAAGCAATATTAAAAACACTTCTGGATAGGGACGCTGGGCTGGCTCAGTCAGTAGAGCATGTGATTCTAGATCTCAACATTATGAGCTCGAGCCCTATGCTGGGTGTAGGGATTACTTAAAATCTTAAAAAATTTTTTTGGACATAGCTCCTTTATCATTGTTTCTCCAACTCTTAGAACAGTGTTTGGTGCTCAATAAATGCTTGTTGAATGAAATAAGATACTGCATATAAACGAATTAAAGTTGAAGTAAACATTAAGATACAAGGGAATTACAAGAATAATGATGTATTGATACTGAACACCAGAGTGATTTATGTTAATTTTGAGATCCAAGAGATAGAAGTACTAGAAGCATGAATGATACTGTACTTATCCGTAAAGGTCTGTTTCTTTGTTGTAATAGGTAGTTGACATTCACCTTTCTCAAATGGCCAAAATTTTACCCTGTAATCTTATTTTAGTGTTTTTGTTTTTTTAAGTCATTTTATTTTAGAGTGAGAGTGTGTGCTAGCAGGGGAGCTGGGCAAAGGGGGTGGGGTGGCCCTGGGGTAGAGAGGAAATCTTACACAGGCTCCACCCTCAGTATGGAGCCTAGTGTGAGACTCGATCCCAAGATCCTGGGATCATGGTCTGAGCCGAAATCAAGAGTCAGACACTTAACCGAGCTACCCAAGTGCCCCTTATTGAATGAATTATTTCAGATTTTCAGGAGTAGTATCAAGTGGGTTGCAATAGCAAGGAAACTGCTGAGTGACCAGGAGAAATAAAGAATTATAGGCCTCTTCCTTACTGGTCCTTACACCATGTTGTCTAGTAGTTATAGATTAAATTAGGGTAGTTTATAACTTTTATACCTCACAATTTTAAGGTCCCTAAGGAATGGACCCAGGCAAGGAAGCAGATATGTCTGTTAGAGCCTGGTGTTTTGTGTATAGAAGGAAAAACAGTGCTGCTTGGGGAATGAAATTGAATTCTCATGTAGAGCATCTTTGAAGGGACACAGGAGAAAGATATGCTAGTGCTAGAGGATGAAACCTTGGACACTAGGGGAGACCCTGTGGTCCTGGAGAAGAAACTGAACCAGGCCCTTTTGTATCTTCATGCCTTGGGTTTTGCCCATGCAGACCCTCATCTCTGTGATTTCTTGGAGAGCCATATCCTAGATGAGCAGGTGAAACCATCGAGAAGATGGGCAACCACCTGACAAACCTCTGCAAGCTGGCTGGTCCCCAGGCTGGGCTGGTCAGGGCAGGGCAGGTATTTACCCCAAAGCATGACTGAGAACCTCTAGAGCCCTCTGAGGGACTCTCTGGCATCTCCCTGGTGTCAGGCTTCTGCCTGAGCCTCTCTCTGCAGCCTCTAGGCTTTTTAACTGCCATGGAGCCCTCTCCCCAGGCATGGGCCAAATGGAAACAATAAAGCTTTTTGCAGCAAAAAAATAAATAAATAAATAAAATAAGCAGGTTAATAGGTTAGAAGGAATGGGGAGAAAAGAATATAGCATTGTATAGATCAGGGAAGGCCTCCCTGATGAAGCAACATTTTAGATACTTGAGAGAATGAGCTATGAGAACCATACAGACATTTTTAGGAAGCATATTCCAGGCAGAGACAAAGGAAATACAGAAATTCGAAGGTAGGAGAATCCCTGGGGTGACCAAGGACTAGCAAGAAGGGCAGTGTGGTGGGGCATGGAGTCAGTTTGAGAGAAGCAGATTCTGTGGCCCATGGTGAGCTACTGGATGTCCTGTGAGTGAGATGGGAATCTCTTGGAAGATTTTGTGCAGAGGAATTAAATGATCTGACTTAAATTTTAAAAGAATCCTGTTGTGAAGATCTTTGGCTTCTGTTTTGAGAATAGACTTTAAAGAGGACAAGAGTGGAACTAGAGAGTCAAGTCAGTAGGCTAGTGCCGTGTGAGGTGACCGATGTTCTAAATAGTGAGGCGGGGGTGGATTTGGGATACATTGCAGGGTGGGACTGGCAGGATTTGCTGATGAGGGTGGATATGGGGTGAGAAAGAGGGATCAAGGATGATTTCCAAAATTTGCATTTTCATTTATCAGGGAGGGAAGACTGGGAAGAGCAGGGTGGAGGTAAGGGAGAGGCAAGTCTTGTATTTTTAGCTATGTTAAGGTGAATCTAAAAAGACATCTGGGGAGAAAAAGGTTACTAATTATTACTTCCTCTTTGCAGGTGTGACGTCGAGTGCTTCAGATCTGGTCACTATGGTACGAGAACGAAAATGCATATTGTGCCACATTGTGTACAGCTCAAAAAAGGTAATAAATAGAAGAGGGAGAATCTGAGGTTTTTAATAACTGATCCTTTTTTTTTTTCCCAGAGACATCATGTGGAATTTGTAGATTGGTGATAGCTTTTAATGGTATCTTATTTGTGCTTGTTTCCTAAACCATAGTTATATTCCACTGGTTTCTTTTTTATTGCCTCGTAAAGCCAATAACTACATTATTAAATCTCTACCCAGAATTTGAGGATGCTCAAAAATCAATTAATAGTTACTAATTTAGTCAGTAACTAGTTATAGAGAAAATACCTTAAAATTCAGTGTATTTTAGGTTGTACTATTACTGATGGGCTAAGGATAGGGCATTTGCTGTCCATACCCACATTCTGTTTCTGCCCATGCTTGTGAAAAGTGTAGCACAGCAGAAATGGTGTTAACAATATCCTAGATGTCCACAAGGTGGGAGTGTTGCTCAGAGAAAAACATCTTTAGAACTGGAAAGAACTTATTTGTACCTTAGAGAAATTGGCTGCAATTTTTCTCACTTTTGCTTTTTCTTGCCTTTATCATTTGGTTTTAAAGTAGTGCTGCTAGCTTAAATACAGATCAGTTTTTCTCTAATCTTTTTATTTTTTATTCTTTTTTAATGTCTATTTTTGAGAGAGAGAGCATGAGCAGGGGAGGGGCAGAGAGAGAGGGAGACACAGAATCTGAAGCAGGCTCCAGGTTCCAAGCTGTCAGCACAGAGCCTGACACTGGGCTCAAACTCAAGAGCTGCAAGATCATGACTGGAGCTGAAGTTGGACGCTTAACCAACTGAGCCACCCAGGCACCCCTCTAAAGCTTTTAAGATGATCTGGATTGTCACCGAAAATTCAGAGAACTGGGAAGATTATCATGCACTAAGTTAGCCAGGGAAGTTTGAGTGAACCTAGAAAGATATTTGGGAGGAAGATGGTTTAGAGAAATAAAAGAGGTATTTTAGGCGGAATAACAACATGTACAAAAATACAGAGGGAGAATAGAGTATAACAGTTGTAGGAGTCTGTAGGGAGGCCTATCTGATTAAAACAGTTTTGTTTTGGGAATAGTGGGACTGCAATATCATTTGTAATTTAAACACAGATAGTTATAAACCGTGTTGAATGCCAGGCTGAGGGATGTGATTATGATCCATCCAGTAGGCTGGGGTGAAGAAATTTTTTTCTTTTCCTATTTAGGATTTCTGTTAGTGATGGAAAAATCAGTTAAGATTTTATTTATTTATTAATATATTTTTTTAAGTTTATTGACTTAGAAAAAAATGTGAGTGGGAGAATCCCAAGCAGACTCCATGCTGCCAGCACATGGAGCCCCATGTGGGGCTTGGGCTCAAGAACCCATGAGATCATGACCTGAGTTGAAATCAGGAGTCTTGCCACTTAACCGACTGAGCCACTCAGGCACCTAGTTGAGATTCTAAAATCATGTTCAATAATATGGCTGATGTTTTTTACAAAAGTAAAAGAACTGTTTTTCTGGCTTTAAAATTTTTTGACCGGGGTTTATGCAGATTTGTAATAAATAAAAATTCCTTATGGCTCCTTTCAGATTCGAGGGAGATGGGAAATAGAGAAGATGTGAGAGAGATACGCAGATACTCAGAGGTGTGGTTTCCGACTTTCATGGTGTAGGACCCCTATCTTGTGATATCTCATAATTTTTCCATTTTAAGTCTTTTGACATTTCTTCTACTCTGGTTTAAAACGTTTTTATCTCTTCATATTTTTCCATGGGACATAATGAAGTTAAATTAAGAGCTGGGATTGATTACCTACTCCTGCCTTACGAAATGCCGATTATAGTTGTTTTTTTTTTAATGTTTATTTTTGCGAGAGAGTGAGTGAGTGTGAGTGGTGGCGGGGGGGAGGGTAAAGGGAGAGGAGACAGAATTTCCGAAGCCGGCTGTGTGCTGACAGCCTGATGTGGGGCTCGAACTCACGAACCATGAGATCCTGACCTGAGCCGAAGTTGAACGCTTAATTGACTGAGCCATCCAGGTGCCCTGCCAGTTATAGATTTTTAAGCAAAGTAATGGCATGATTTAAGTGTTAAGATTAGTGTGGTCTTGCAGTGCCTGGGTGGCTTAGTTATTTGAGCCTCCAACTTTTGATTTCGGCTCAGGTTGTGCTAATGAGGTTCGTGGGTTCAAGCTCCATCTAGGGCTCTGTCCTGATAGGGCAGAGTCTGCTTGGGATTCTGTCTCCCTTTCTCTTTGCCCCTCCCTGCGCCCGTATGTGTTCTCTTTCTCTTTTACTCTCTCTCAAAAATAAACAAGTAAACATTAAAAAAAAGAAAGATTAATGTGGTCTAAGAAATTAGGATGGGTTAGTTGAAAGAAATAATTCTGATACTTTTAGATAGATTATGAACAATTTATGTCGAAGGAGTGCTTTCCTCTAATCTCCCAGACTAGCATAACCCTGATTTCTTGAAATATACTGTGAAGAGAAAGAACCTAAAGATGCGTAAATATGAGGAGAAGCTGTATATATACTGTGTCCCTGTGCATTCTGGTTCTCATTAATTTATGAAAGGCTGAGAAGCCTCGGAGTTAAGAAATACTAAAAAAAAAAAATTGGTTGTATTTAGTGTTTTCTAAATTTGTTCAACTGCCAAATCTTTAAAAAAAATTTCCTTCCTCCCTCTCCTTTAAAAAACATAATACTATTAGTATAGAAGACTAAATAGAAGCTTGAAAACTGAGCAAGATTCATTTAAGGCTATTACTTTAATCCCATGCCTGTGGATCTTCCCTAGTTCTTTTGAAAGTTCAGTTGTCACAGTGTTTGCATTCATTCCTTGGAGCAGGATGGGAGAGAATTTCAGATGTAAATTTAGGAAAGGATGTGCAAAGTGTTTTAGATAATCAGAAGTCCCGTTAAAACAAGTTTTGAATGGTAACATTTTTATAATAGAAGTAGAATACAGAATTAATTTTTATATCGGAGAGGATAACCTATGTCATTGAATGTTGTTTTGGTCATGAATAATTGCAAAAAACAGAGGAACTTAAATTTAGCCCAAGAAAAGGGGATTTGGCACATGTTAATCTCATATAAGGAAAAACTGAACAAAAGGATGCATAGGGACTTGAGTAGGTGTCGTGTATTGTTCATGGATTTTTTCATTCTTTATTATGTCACTAACTAGACTCAGCTTCCAGCTCTGCATCTGTTCATTCTAGTTAGTAGCCAGTCAGTTGCAGGTAGAAGGGTGTCATGTGTAAAGCTATCCTCCAAGTGAAGCATTTGTAGAGATAGGAGGGAAATGATGGTCATCTTCAATAAAATTGTCATTTAAGGAATGTGTTTTGGATCACGTCCCTGTTTGTTACACTGTAGTAGATAACTTAAAGTAAGAATAGGTTATTGAGTTGTACTCTTTTTGACAGATGAATTGTATATAATGAGAAATCTCAATGCTGGTTACACCACTGATGGTTATAGTGCTTTGGTGTCAAATATGTCAGAATCTGAGTCCTAGTTTGACCTCTTGATTTTCTAAGACTCTGAGAGGGCAAGACTGAATATTTTCATATTTATCCCTTCCCTTCAATGCCTAACTTTGTACTTGGCATATAATAAGCAGTGATAAATATTTGGTGAATAAATGAGTTAGCTTCTGTGTATGCTTGTATCCTTATGAAATTAAAAATATTTTGTTAGCAGTGTTATGCAGTTCATGTGGAGAAATGTTTGAGCCACTTAAACACAGGGCACAGTTAGTAGTAATACTCAACAATTACAGTAGCCCTTTTATTATACACGGCAATAGCCATTCTTTAATTATGGCGTACTGCCTGTGTATACTTGCGCATGACAAAGGGCTAGACATTTACAGCTGCTTTTTTGAGTTTTTGGAGGTGTGTGTGCACATGTTTTTAGGTGGAAGCTCTTTCTACAGATTTTGTTTTCTTCCCACTAAGAATGGGATGGAGGAGGGGAGAACCTAGTACATTTTCAAACATTTCATCAGAACCAAACAAATCAGTTGGGAGAGAGTGGGCAGTGAAGATGAAAGCGTGATTGAGCTGCTGTGTTCAAAGCAGTTTTTAAAAACTTCCTAATCAACCACAGAGAAGTTCTATTATATCCATAACTTCTACCTAGAATTGATATATCCGTCTCTTCATGCAGCAAATATTGACAACCGTATGCCAAGCCCTGGCCAAGACTTGACAGTTGTAATTTATTCTTTTTTAATTTATTTTTCTAATATTTATTTAGCACAAGTGTGTAATAGTTGTAATTTATTCTTTTTTAATTTATTTTTTTAATGTTTATTTAGGATGAGTGGGGGAGGGGCAGAGAGAGAGAGGGAGACAGAATCTGAAGCATATTCTAGGCTCTGAGCTGTCAGCACAGAGCCCGATGTGGGGTTCAAACCCACAAACCATGAGATCATGACCTGAGCCGAAGTTGGACAGTTAACCAACTGAGCCACCCTGGCACCTCTGTAATTAGCTCTTTTTTTTCTTTTTATTTTTTTAATGTTTTTTATTTTATTTTTGAGAGATGGAGACAGTGCAAACAGGGGAGGGTCAGAGAGAGAGTGAGATACAGAATCTGAAGCAGTCTCCAGGTTCTGAGCTAGCTGTCAGCACAGAGCCCGATGTGGGGCTCAAACCCACGAACCGTGAGATCATGACCTGAGCCGAAGCCGGACGCTTAACAGACTGAGCCACCTAGGCGCCCCTGTAAATTCAGTCTTAAGAAACTATCATGTGAGTAGGGAAAGGAAGTCTGGAGAAAAGTAGCCAAAGAGCTGAGAAGTTAAATGATTTTAGAGATTTTTTTTCTTTTTTAAATAACTTTAGTTAAAAGTTACTTTCTTTATTTTGGGATAGAATTTAACCCACATAGTTTATTCTTAAATCTTTTGCCCCCCTATAGACAATATACCTTCTAACCTTTTAGTAAAGCCATTTAATTAGGTTTTTCTTAACAGTTCTTTATTTAAGAATGAAATATGCCCAAAACACAGCTGAAGAATTATGAGGAACTGGTTTCACTACTGAATTGAGAAGAGTAACCACGACAAACACTGATGACACAAGGAACTTGAGCCCTAGTTGTTGAATGAATAAAAACAGAGGAGTTTTTTTTCCCCCAAAGCAACCCCCCTTAGTTTAATCTACTTTCTTTAATTTTGAAGGAGATGGACGAACACATGCGGAGCATGTTGCATCACAGGGAGCTTGAGAACCTGAAGGGCAGGTATGGGAACGGCCGTCTTCCACACCTTGGGAATGTCGGGGGAGCTGTGGGTGCTGAGGGTGCCTGCAGGCTTATTTCTTAGTAAGCTTCCGTAAATGAATATTGTTCCAAGACACAACTACATTTTCGAATTATTACCGAGTACAGTAGTCTTTTTGGCTTTCAAACAGGATAAGTCTTTGTGTATCTAGAATGTGTAGAATTCACAGCAGCTCTAACAAGCAGATTTCAACAAAGGTGGATGGGGATGAGTGGATCCTCAGCAGTAAATTTTCTCATCCAGACACACCAGTCTTGAAACTAAGACATTTCATGTTAATTGCCTCAGCCGTGTTACAAATTATTACATGCCATAAACCTTTAGAGTTGCTGGGATAGTCTGAGAAGTCCAAAGTGTGCTAAAACGCAGCAGATCACATTAGGGTATATAAAATGAGGGTATAAATTTTGAATACTTAAGAATGGTGCCTTATGCAAAACTTAAGACTTTTAAAGAAAAAAATCTAATAAGCACTTTTAAAAAATTAAATGTAGCATATGTGTATATTCCATGTCTCCCCCCCACCCCCTTATCTGTGATTCTTTTTCGATGTTTTTCCCTTATTTGAATTTGAGGCTTGGGGACAGTATGGAATAGGGAAAGATTAGGAAACTGAGAAATATTAATTTTATCTTTTTTTTAATTAGTTTCATCTTATTGCATGAATAATAGATAAGAGCTTTGATCATGATGCCACCCTAAGTCGAAGTTATTTGTATTTTAAGTAATATGGGTTTTGATTGTGTGGGCAAATTAATATGGTAGTAAACTTTCACCATCTGTTGAGCATATTAGTGGAGTTTTTCCATGGTCTCCATTCTTGCTGTGTGAAGATTAGGTCTTAACAGCAGTATAAAAAAGGCTTTCATTCAGATTTAATGTGGAGAATTGTTATCATAATACCTTGAATACATATAATCTTTAACTCATTATCATTGGAAACCTATGAAATATAGTCAACCTCTGTTTCTCTAAATATGGATTATCCTAATTACCTCATCCCATTTCCAGCAGACTTCCTTTTGGAATTCACCTTTTTCTGGGCTATTTACCTGCTACCTGACTATATTATAAATCAAACAAAACATACGAGGTCAGTAAATCTAGTCCTTAAGAGAGAAGCCAATTTGATTCCGAGGCTAATAAGCCCTGTTTTGTTCACACATCCACTAATCAGGTATTTAAAATATTAAAAAAAATTTTTTTTTGATTAGTTAGGATTCATGTTCATAGTCAATACAGAATTGTAAAAAGTAAAAAAGATAGAAGTCCTCTCACCCCTATATCACTCCCTACCCTGCCCCCAATTCTACTCCCTTTTCACAAGAGAGTCCTCAGTTTGGTGTATATCGTACCCAAATCTCTCTCTGTGTCTCTGCATAGGTTTATATTTATATGTAGTTATAAATGGTTTTGTCTTACATAACTGAACTACCTGCCATTTATTTATTGTTCAGTAACTTTTTTCCTCTGCTCCTACCCATCAACTTAACTGTGCTTTGGAGATTTTGTGTGTATCATTTCCATTTATTTGGAGCATAGTCAAATAATCAAGGAGAAGGCATTTAGAAGCCTCCACACTGACAATAAAAATGTCAACTTAGCATCCAAACTCATTTTATTTAGAGGGATACATGTTAGTGCTTTTCTTTATTCATGTCTTAGATACAGTGCTAACAAGTTTTATATGGCTTCCTGGCCTGTAATGAATTATAAGGGAGAAGGCAAAGCAGATAGCAAGGAAAAACAGCTGATAAAACTATAAAAAACAAAATTTGAAAAATCATTTACTTGGAGCATTTACTTTAGTGACAAGCTGTTAATCCCTAATTTATAGGGACAAATAGTTATCAGTCATTATTTTGCCTTCCTCTTAACAGTTTGTGATTATTTTCTGTGGAATTCATGTTTAGTTACTGGCTTTCTGATGTTAAGACTGTTTTCTCTTTATATTTGTATCACTCTAATTTTTAGTTGTGATCTAATTAAGAAATGTAAAGTGCATATTTTTTGGTTTTGAGTACAAACTTGATTGATAAGTAAAGACATTGTTATTTGGCTCACAATTTTGGACATCTGGAGCCTTCCCCTATTTTTCCCCACTGTGCTTATTCAGATGCATGGCCTGTTTCTACAGATAAATGCTATTAAAAGGGCACAACTTTATTTATCAACCAGCTGTTGTGGTATAGTTAGAACAAGCTTAATAAAGAAAAGCTTATGGGTAGAATATCTTAAGGCTCTGCCTTTCACACATGAGAGGAAATTGTGTGGTAACAGGATGAAGTTAATTTGGGCCCTCCTTTAAATGTCCCAAGGATAGTTTTTGCTTTTATTAATCAAGAAGTAAAACAGTACTTCCCTCCCCCCCAATAATTACTTATGTAGTTATACAAAATAGTATTTCTACTTGTTATTTGATAGAGAATTGGGAAATAGCATCATTAAAATATTATTTAATTTGCTATTAACTTTTTAAAATATGTGGTTTCCCTTACATCATATGTCGAAGCATTAATGCGTATTGTATGTAGGACGGATAATATGCTTGCCTGTAGACCTCAGCATGCTTGCATTTTTAAGAGATGTGATCGTCCTAACCCCCTGTTCTTTGCCAAGATAAATGTGAATTTCCTTTTTTCTCATTTTGATGTTTCTGGCAAAGATTCTCTCTCCCTCCCCGCCCCCCCCTTTTAAATGAGAATTAATCTGTAAGAAAACTGTTAGGGACT
>PJEM01006569.1:0-109134 GCA_004023845.1 Helogale parvula | reverse complement strand
AATTTCAGGAGCAAGTCAATAAGCACATGACTTTTGTAAAGAAAGAAGGGTAGAGAGGTGAGATAAGGAGTTTCATATGGCTCCCAGGCTTTCGGACTTCATTGGTTTATTAAATTATTTCTATGCTACAGAGAAAGAGGACTAAGAAAGGGTTGTCAGTGTTGTGTTTCGACTAAGTCAATATTAAAGAAAAAAAAAAAACAAGAGAAAATGAAGTCCAATATTGCCATTGTTTGGTAGAAGAAAGAACTTTTAATAGATAAAAGCATAACCCATTCCATGAATTACATTCAAAATATTAAGTAACGGGCATGGTGCTTGAACAACTTGACCAGTCGGAACAGACATTAGCTGCCAAACTCTACTGGTGAGAGACACTTAAGATCAGCACTTAATGAACATAAGCGTAGAATGATCCAGAACCCTTTAAATTCCAGACCCTTAGAGTCATTAAAATGTATTACTCTTTCCTTATTTTTCTCCATTTGCCAGGCTGCATAAAACTGTGGTAGACAATCTACGCGTTCACTACATTTGCAGTGTTGATTTATGATCATTTCTCTGTGGCAGGAACCCCGAGAGGTGCTCTATAACAAGGCTGTGAGGATCTTGAAGAGTGCAAAATGCCAATTTATGGACTCACTTTCTCAGGATTTTTAAGGGAAAAGTTGGTCCTTGAGGAGTGACTCATAAAATGGGCACATAATACTCAGCGTAGAGGAAAAATGGGCCACAAAAGACATTCTTCCAGCTCTGGAGAAGTTTTCAAGCTAACTGGAGAAAGACAACATATGTGTGAGAATTGTAGGGAAAATAACCTTAAGACAATTCATTAGTAAGTATATTATAGAGATGTTGGCCTAAATTTATAAATGTTAAAATAATCTAAAGTAAAGGACTTATTATGTAGATGTAAATGTAATCTGAGAAGACTTCACATAGGCACTGGGTGGCTCAGTTGCCTGAGCCTCTGACTCTTGGTTTTGGGTCAGGTCATGATCTCACAGTTCTTGGGTTCAAGTCATGTGTTAGACTTTGGGATTCTCTCTCTCTCTCAAAATAAATAAATACACTTTTTTTAAAAATTGGGAAAAAAGACTTCACCAAGCTTTTTTGTGCAAAGTATCTTTTTTAAATCTATGAGAATATTAATGTGCCGATGTGTTACAGGCAAGTCTTAGAGATCTGTAATTAAATACTAGATGTCTTGTTCAATATTTCAAAAAGCGTTAGTCAGAGTGAAGAATTTCCATGGTAAATCTTTGTTTTATGCTCATCATGGTGTCTAGGGCTTCTTGACATATATTTACATGATGCTATGTAACTTTAGATAATGTAGCTGCTTTCAAAATGTTCTGTGGTAAATAGTGAGGTTGGTGCATCAAATATTCAATAAAGTCACAATTATGAACTTGCAGGGCATATAAAAACATGAAAATGATCTTTTCTTGGCTCTTACTCTGATTTAAATTTTGAAATTAGATTTCACTCAATGTCTTTTAAATTGGAACTTTGCACCACATTCTGCCATCATCAAGCATGTTGTGTTTTTACTTATCTTTTTTAATGGCATGCATCCAAAGGGAAAATTATTTGAATTGAAAGGAAAGATATATTTAGCATTTTTTTTTCTGAGACAGCACCTCAGAAGCCAGATAAATGTATATGATTTATCTCACCTCTGTTGGAATCTGAAAAGCACATGGACTTTCTTGTCAGATAGCCAAAATCACCTTTTTTTTTTGATGACACAAATTGTTCTGAACAAATCAAGTAGCAAATCATAAAATTTCACATTATTGGGTTGTATGTATATATTTCCAGTAGGTAGGTTTGAAAAAGGCAACTTTTCCACATAAACTAGAAATACATGCAGACGGGCATATGCCCACGTGTGTATGTACAATTGTGTTCTAGAAATCCTTCTCTCTGTGAATGGCTGTTTGTCATAGACTTTTAGTAATGCTAATATCATAAAGAAACAAATTGTGAACCATTTAAAAATTCCCAAACTGTTGTTGCTAAGAGATGTATGGGTCAAAGTTCTAGAAAATCACCTTTGTTTTTTCTTAGGAGTTTTTCTTTTTTCTTTTTTTAATGTTTTTTATTTATTTTTGAGAGACAGAGAGAGACAGCATAAGCAGGGGAGGGTCAGAGAGAGAAGGAGATACAGAATCTGAAGCAGCCTCCAAGCTCTGAGCTAGCTGTCAGCACAGAGCCTGATGGGGGGCTCAAACCCACGAACCATGAGATCATGACCTGAGCCGAAGCCGGAAGCTTAACTGACTGAGCTACCCAGGCGCCCCATCTTAGGTGTTTTTCGAAAGGAGACATCTAGTACACAATGTGTGAATGCTTGAGACAAGTCCCAGGTCTCCTTCAGAAAGAGAAAAGAGCCAGCCAGAGTGTGTTCTCCTCAGGTTGAAGTATGTGGAAAAGGCAGTGAGAAGAATAAACTAATGACCGAAGCCACCAAAGCCCTCCAGTGACCTGTGGTGGAGGCAAGCCCTTCAATATTGTAAGTTCTGTGTTTGGTGGAACTTCAAATTCTGAACAAGGCTTCATCTGATGACATTATAGACTTTCTTGGCAAAGGACAGAAAAGCAAGCTCCCTAAACTTTCCCAAGTGACTACTGTTAATGACATTGTAAAAGCACTACAGAATAATGGAGAAAAACTTCAGAAGAAAATAAAGAAATATTTAAATAAAAATACTCATCTTTAGCACTTTCCAGAACTGTCCAAGAGGGAAGAGGAAGAGGGAGGGAAGAAAAAGTGTGGGAAAAGAAGGAACATGGAGAAATACCGGAACACTCATATGCACAAGTGAAACAGGTTATGAATGATAAAGTGAGACAATTAAAATCTCTGGCTGAAACCATACTGAGGACCAGATGTTTTCTGATATTGGGAGAAATCACATGGATGACAGGGACTTGGAAGTAGAGAAACAGAGGGAAGCAGAAAATGGCCATCTTCCAGTCTGTTGATCAGAAGTGGATCTAAAGAGTGTCATTGATGATATTATCTTAAATGTGTTCTTTAAAAGGCCTGAAAGAGAGAGGAAAAAAAAAGAAAACAAGAAATACCCAGACAATTGTGCAAAAAAAAAAAATCTAATGAATAAAGAACTTACAAGAAAAATAAAAGAAATTCAAACCAAGCAAGTATCTGCATTCTGAAAATTTCCCAGTTTGAAAGTGAGATCCAGGAACTTCTGCTGTAGCTTCAGATACTGCCTGCATCAAGAACATGTAATGAAACTTGACAGAAAATTGGTTGAGGAGGAAATACACTGCTGAGAAATAGAGAAGAAATTTTGCAAGGTGTGTAGAAACATCAAGTCTACATATCAAATATGCAACTTTTACAAGAAACTGGCAGAAGACATGAACAAAGAATTGGAGAGAACCACTCTTTCCTATAAAAAGGAGATTCCCTTCTAAGAGAAAAGAGTTTCAGAAAGTGGAAGGCAGCTTTGTTGATTGAGAGAAAGATCAAGATGATTTATAACAGGTAAGGTTGGACTAAGGTTGAGTCCATCTTCTGGCTTTTCTCAAGTGGCTCTTTTGCTTCTGCCACTCTACCAATAGCCCACAGAAGTCCAGAAGTGTCCGGAGATTCCCTGGGTCATTAGGACTCCTGGGAAGGGGGCAGGTCATGCTGTGAAAGCTCAGGAATCCTGGCTTACTTTATCCTTTGACAGAGCAAGGCAAAAGTAGCAGGTACAGAATGAATTTGATGAATTTGGAGAAAGACTAACACACTTGGCTATATTTGATTGAAACTCTGAGTGTGTGTGTGTGTGTGTGTGTGTATGTGTTTGTGTGACTGCATATATTAACATCTATTTGTTTAATAAATTTCTAATGAGTTCCACAATGTTTTCAGCCTATTCTAGATGCTTGGAATTCAGTGATAGAAAAATAACCCAATCAGACCTGTGGACCCACAGAGCTTATATTTTAGTAGAGAGCAAGTCAGATAATAATGAACAAATAAGCAAATAGATAGTATTAAGTACGATACAGACAATTACAATAAGGTGATGGAATAGCGGGGGTCATCAAATAACATCAAAGAGGTCACATATAAGCTGTGATCTAACAGATGAGAGGCAGACAGCTCAAGAATGTCAGGAGGCACAATATTCTAGGCAGAAAGAAGGGGTAGTGACATAAAGGCCCTGAGACCTTGGTTTCTGGGGTCAGGGGAATAGAGCAAAGATCACAGGGTAGAGGAGAGTGGTGGAGGTTGAATAGGGCCAGATGCACAGCTACTGTGTTTGGTGCAGTGTATAACACCAGGGCAAGGTTTAGTCCTTGTTAGGGGGACAATGAAGAATCAGGGAGAGGGGGACACAATGTGATGTGTTTTCTGCATATATCTCTTTGGTTGTGCAAAGAAATGGAATTTTGAGAGACAGCAGTATTTTGCTGAGGGAACATAGAGCTGTCTGCAAGAGAGCACTGGGGGCTGACACTGGAGTGGTCATCATGAATCCAGAGAAATGAGGACAGATTAGGTCTGTATCTAGGCGGGCACAGGGGGCAAAGACAACTCTGAGATGTTTTCTAACTACCCTGAATACTATTTGGCACTACTGTAAAAGCCTTAGTTAAATCTCTGCAGGAAATTCCTGAAAAAAAGAGTCAAAAAGGTGTAGGTTTATATCCAGTAAGATCTTAGGGATTTTTGTGTTTTTTGGTGTTTTGTTTTGTTTTGTTTTGTTTTTTTATAGAGGACAAAATATGGTGTGAAGATGTCTGTCTTGGACTTCACTGTGGTTTCTACAATACCTGAAGTCTCTCAGGACCAGGTGATCTCACCTGTCAGATGGCCCAACAATAGTGCCGGATGATTCCCGAGGATGATGCATTTACAACATGTGTTGAGTTGATATGATACTACTAGTTGGGGACACTGTGACGAATAATAAATTTAGACCCTCAGGGTGTACAGCTAATGGAGAAGACTCATGAACTAGATATGGTCCTGAGTATGGTGCACACAACCATAGTTGGGACCATGAATAACTTTCTAACAGTTCTTGCAGCAGGTTGAAGGGGGGGGTGGGAGGGTCAGAAAAGGCTATCTGCAAGAGGTAGCCCCTGAACCAAATACTTAAGGATACATAAGATTTATCTATAATACTTTTGAAATTTTAAGGTATGTATGAATCACTTGCAAATATTATCACAATGTAAATTTTGATTTATCAGCTCTTGAGTGGTCCAGAGACTCTGCATTGCTCCCAGATGATACCTATGCTGAAGCACTAGACATGGAATTGTGAAGATTTTTAAGTATTTATGGGGTAGGAGTGGGATAAAGATGAAGGAGGAGGAGTATTTCTGCAGAAGGCATACGCAGGGCATAAAAAGACTTGTCTGGAGGGTGGGGTGGGGGCAGGTTTGTATGGTTAATGTTTTGGAGTTCAGGATTCAGGTGGGAAAGCAGGGCCCGGTACATTCTTCCCAATTACCTTCACAAATATTCATATCTATAATGGATGAGTTTTGTTCCCAGAAAGTCATCTGTTCGTAGGAGAACAATGGATCACAGACTTGCTGTCACCCTTAGGGAAGCCAGCTGTGGATAATCTGTTATACCTCCAAAATGTCCTGTGTAAATAAATAGCCCTACCTCCCCCCAGTTGCCACCCCTTCTGACATGTCCCTGTGCCTGCATCCAGTCCATTCAGACTACCATGGATTCTACTTTCAAAGTCCTTCTAGTCTCTTCTCTCCATCTGCGTGTCCATCATCCTAGTACAAACCACCATTATCTCTTCCCTAGGTCACTATCACCAGGATCCCCATCTAATTTCATGAATCAATCAGAGAGGATGATTTAACCAAAGACCTAAGCATGTTAAATATGAAACCGGACCGCAACATGTGTGTGATGAATGTACACCAGACCCCTTGCCCTTGATCTCCTGCATCTTTGGCTCTAGGTGATGACCAGCAAGAGTGAATGCACATTGCAGTGCGCCCTTGGACAGGCCTGATTTATGCTTGGTTTTTATTATTGAATATTATTAATAGTTCCTTTCTCACTCTTAAAATTACTCCAGTTAGGACAAAAATTGAATAGTCACAGAATAAATGGCTCATTTTATGCAACATTAAAAAATGTATAAGCTCATGAGCATACTAGAGAACATGAGTTAAATCTAAATCTAACTGAAGCCATAGACAAAGAAACACCACTGGTTTGCCAATTTAACTAACATAGGGATGTCACATTTTTATTTAAGATGATTCTGCATTCTTGAGGGTCAAATATGAGCCATCTTAGTTTTGAGAAGACCCTAAGAGAAACTGAATGATATGTGAGATGCACATAATGGCAAGCACACTTGGGTTAAGGTCAAGGCTCTTTCTATTTATTGTGAAAACAGAGGTTATTACACTTGAAAATCTCTGCACAACAGCCCATTAAATTTTTTTTAATGTTTATTTTTAGAGAAAGACAGAGAGTGAGCAGGGGAGGGATGGGGGAGGGGGGGGGGAACACAGAATCTGAAGGAGGCTCCAGGCTCCTAGCTGTCAGCACAGAGCCCAAGGCAGGACTCAAACTCATGAACCATGAGATCATGACCTGAGCCAAAATCAGATGCTTAACCAACTGGGTAACCCAGGTGCCCCCACAACAGCCCATTTTAATGTGTACTTCATATGATGAAACGTTCATGTGAATTAAGACAAATGATTCATCTATATGATTTAGGATGAATAACATTTCTTGTGGCAAAGTAAGATATTGAGTCTAATGATCTAAGGTGAAAAGATGAAGTTGCTTTGCCAAAAAAATGGCCACTAAGAAGACAATACAATAGTAAGCATAGAACTTCTGGAGATGTTTCCTGGAAAACATTCTGTTGTTTGTGGGTAGGGCCTGGACATCAGGAGAATGTTTTTAAAGTTCCTCTCATTATTCTGATGCACAGCAAAGTTGAGAATCCACTGCAACAGGGCATAAATGCTAACTTACAATGAAGAGACATGCATCTTCTCTGATTTAGCACATGTGGTACTTTACTTTTCACATCTCATGTCTCCATGGTTCATGATATTGTCGGATTGTCTTTCCATTTTCATACTCTGTCCTTCTAAACACTGATGTTTGCTCTTGACCTATGAGAAAGCTCAGAAGGAGACTGAAGAGAAGGGGGGATGGCAATGGCCCGGCATTTATTCTCTTGGTTCCCTCCTGACAAGGTTGACTAGAGTTGGTTCTATCCATAGACCTAAGTCTATGGGGCCTTGGGGTCCACTAACTACTCTTTCCCGTTATCTTTTAGGCTTAGACAGGGCAACAGTTGGACTACACTATCCCAAGGTTACTGCGTGTATTAGTTTCCTATTGTTTTTGTGTAGACTTACCACAAACTTGGTGGCTTAGAAAAACTAAAACCCTACAATTCTAAAAAGCAAAACAAACAGAATATAGTAGCAACAGTCTCATAGATATCAAGAACAAACCAGTGATTGCCACAGGAATGGTTGAAATAGGTAACGGTGATTAAGAGGCCAACCATCCTCTTAATGTTTCCTTCACTCTCTGAAACCCTCAGTCTTTCCCCACAGGCAAGTGTCTCTGGTCAATGTCATGTATCAAAGGCAATGAAACTACACTGGGCTACCCTCAGAATGGAAGCAGGGAGGGGGGTGGATTTTACCCCGTGGATCAAGATCCAATTTAGGGTCAGGACATAAATGATAGGAATTAAAGGACACATCATTCAGTCAACAAATATTTATTCAGCACCTACTATGTGTTAAACACTGTACTGAAAAGAGATTTCCTTTTGTATTTTATTAAAAGATACTAAAGCTTTTCCTATCATAAACAACATGTATAATAATAAAATACAAAAATTACCTTTCTTTGTTACTAAACATATATTGCTCAGATTGATAAACTTGTATGTGGATAAAAAAAAAAGACATCCTCACAGAAACATCTAGAATATATTTGATTATATATCTGGGTACTATGGCCCAGCCAAGTTGACACATAAAAAAGAACCATCACAAATTCATCCTTTGTTAGCTTGGCATCCATACACATCTCCTTAAGCCATACTTACTCTATAAATAAAGACAATAATAAGGTCATACTTCAACTTAACATTATATAACTATCCTGTGTACAACTGAAAATGAACTAATCCTTTCCCTGGAAGAAGACAAAAAATCTTTGAGTGATGTTTACTCCTCTCTTTGGTATTCTGTAACTTAAACACTATGATATAAAGTTAACAATATTTAAATACTATGATGAGTCAATACATTTTAAGTTACATGATAAGGGGAGATAGATAGATAGATAGATCTATTAATTACCAAATATGTATTCACATACAAACATAACAAAATGTGGAAAAATATTTATGATAATTATAGTCCTCATTTATGTAAATAGTTAAGTGGTCATATCTTGTATTAATAAATACCTTCTTCCAATATTCATTCTGTATGCCTTTTGTCCTCAGCAAGCTTCTCAGCTGGTCATGGTGGGTTTTTAAAAATTTTTTTAAATGTTTTATTTATTTTTGAAAGAGAGAGAGAGAGACAGCATGAGCAGGGGAGAGTCAGAGAGAGAGGGAGACACAGAATCTGAAAAAGGCTCCAGGCTCTGAGCTAGCTGTCAGCACAGAGCCTGACATGGTGCTCGAACCCATGAACCGTGAGATCATGACCTGAGCCGAAGCCAGATGCTTAACCGACTGAGCCACCCAGGTGCCCCTGGTCATGGGTTCTTTATCTGGTGAAATGACTCAAATTTTTGTTCCCAAAGGGTCTATTTCATTAGTAGTCTGGACTGGATTAGGCTGTTCTAGTTTTTCACTGACTTTAAACACAAGGAATGATAATTAAAAAAAAACACCCTAAGGAATCTCTTGTATTCCAGACATACTCTTATGAAAAGTGATGGTGAAAAAAACATTTGCCAGATTAACAGCTACATAGAAAGTACCAGGGGATGTGTTAATTTTTTCAAGCAATGATACCACATCTGTTAAAGCAATGACAATTTGAGGTGCCACTTTGTTAAATTTATGGTAATCCACTGTCATTCTCTAGTTCCATCTGTCTTCTTCACAGACCAGACAGACTAATTGAATGGAGAAGTGATGGGAATCACCACCCCTGCATCTTTCAAGTCCTTGATGTTGGCACTAATCTCTGTAATCCCTCAATTAATATAGTACTATTTTGGCTTACTACTTTTTTGGGTAAAAGCAGTACTAGTGGTTTCCTCATGGCCTTTTCCGCCATAATAGCCCTAACTCCACAGTTCAGGGAACCAATCTGGGAATTTGCAGTGGACAGCCTACAGATTTGAACTGCAACTTTGGCTCTTCCTTAGGTTGCGTTTCTGACTCACTATCCAGATTTAGGACTTACTAGCCTCCATAATAGTGTGAGCCAATTCTTTAAAATGTCTCTGTCTCTCTCTTTCTCTACACACACACACACACACACACACACACACACACACACACACACGTGCTTCTTTCTCTGGAGAACACTGACTAATACAAAATCTGTTGTCTAGTATCTGAATGCTAAATGTTTTCGGCTGAGTTGTGTCCCTTCAAAATTCATATGTTGATGTTCCAGTCCATAATACCTCATAACATAACCATATTTACAGGTAGTATCTTAAAAAAAGTAATTAAATTGAGGCTGTTAAGATGGACTCTAGTTCAATATGACTGGTGTCCTTATAAGAAGGGAAAATTTGGACATACAAAGAGACACTGGGATGTGCACATGCACAGGGAAGGCCACATAAGGACGCAGTGAGCAGGCAGCCATCTCCAAGCCAAGGAGAAAAGATGCCTTAAAAGAAACCAAACCTGCTGACACCTTGATCTTAGACTTCTAGCCTCTTTAACTATGAGGAAAGAAATTTCTGTTAAGTTACCCAATCTAGTGTTTTGTTATGGCAGCCCTAGAAAACTAGTGCACAAGGCATTGTTGGATTTTCTTCCTATTATCATCAATGCTTTCTTATATTTCACTTCCAGTAACTACAGAAAATATTTCTCAACTTATTTAGCAACTCCATTATTAGTTTTTTTCTTGGATTCAGAAGTTCCAGGGTTTATAGCTCAAAAGCATTTTGTAGTTCTCCTCATTTAAGTAGGATATGGTTTTCTCTAACTTTTCACAAGAACAATAAGGTGGAAATTGTAGCCTGATTTTCTAAATAGTTGTCCCACCAACTGGGAAAATCTGCCACCCTTATCCTTATGTCAGGGGACAGAATTTTCCTTTCTCTTTCTGAAACAGTGAGCTACATATATTTCAACAAGTTCATTTTTATGTTATATACTATTTATTTATTTATATTTAGTGTTTATTTATTTTTGAGACACAGAGACAGAGCACAAGCAGAGGAAGGGCAGAGAAAGAGGGAGACTCAGAATCTGAATCTGGCTCCAGGCTCTGAGCTGTCAGCACAGAGCCCAGTGCAGGGCTCAAACTCACAAACAGTGAGATCATGACCTGAGCCAAAGTCTGATGCTTAACTGACTGAGCCATTCAGGCGCCCCTTGACAATTTCATTTTTTAAGTGATTGTATTTTATTTTGAAACCATATCATACAAAGGTGGAGTGCCATTGTAAACCATGGATGTTGTGGGAATATTCTAAATTTACAAAATATTTTCTTTTTTTTTTGAATCTGTAGCTTTCGACTTTTTAAAGAAAAAGAGCTAAACTGTTTCTGTGTTGGTTGTGTGTGTGTAGGTGAAGGGGTGGGTAAAATGAAAAATAAGTAAAAAAATACAAATTTTACATGAAGCCACATTTTACATGATTGTTGTGAAAGCTGTAATACTGACAATTGCACTGTATACTTATAAATCCAAAGTTGCTAACTGTAAATGTAAATAATAATAATAATAATAATAATAATAGTAATAATAGCAACAGCTTTGGTATGTTACCTGTTTGGTAGACAGTGCTTTGTGTACTTTACATTTGGTAGCTTATACCATTTTTCACAACTTATGAAATAAGAACTACTACTTTATCTACTTTACAGGTGAGGAAATGGAAACAAAGCAATCATACATCATAGGCCCAAAGTCAAAATCAAGAAATGAGGATATGTTAAACTTGGGTCAAAACAGGGCAGTCTGTTACTGATAACATAACACATTTTTTTACCACGGAAACTCTAAGTTCCAAAAATCCTGAAATATCTCTGTATTTCATTGCCACTGCTCTAAGTAGATTTATTTCTTACTAGATGTGTTAAGTAGACATCTCTATGTGTATATTCATATCATTTGCATTACAACTCAAAAAAGTAAACTCCGTCCATGTAGGTTTTTATATATTTCTAAGTAGTAATATTTAATTTCAATTTAAAAATTATTATATTTTTTCCTTTGCATAATTATTAAATCTTCCTCAAATTTGAGGAAGATTTATTAAAAGAAGTAGTAATAATGACAGTGAATGCTTAAATATTGCTTACTGAGTGTTAGGCATTCTTATTAATGATTTATATATTACCTATTTACTTATTTATTTATTTACATTTAGTTTATTTAATCCTGATAACAAGCTTATGATGTAGGTGCTATTATTAGCATCATTTTATAAGTAGGAAACTGAGGCACAGAAAAGTTATATAACTTGTTTAAGGTCAAATCTGGATTTCAAATCTTGGATGACTTGCCCAGAGACCATACTTTTACCCTTTCACCATCTGCCTCTCACTATAACAAAACTCAAAAAGAAGTAATAAAAAATTGCATACGGACCATAAGATTATGACCTGAGCTAGTCAGACACTTAACCAGCTAAGCCATTCACGCTTCCCCCCTGAATATCTTTTTTAAAGTGGATTTGACAGAGTCGACCAAAAGAGATACTTGTGTGAGATTTGGAAAGCAGGAGTTAGGCATTACCTTTGACTTGTAAAGGTTGTGGTGGTGAGCGGTTGTGACAAACAGATTCACACAGACAAGATTCTATCATATTCTAAAATCCCAGGGCCCTGTATCCAACTCATTTTTCCTGCTGCTGACCAACTAGGCTATCCCAAATTCCTGCCTACAGACTCAAAGAATTTTCTCTAGATTAGTGCCTTCATGGCTGCCTGTCAGGGGCTGAATGTATATGGTTTTTCAGATTGATTGGTTGGTGACTTCTTTCATTCCCCGTTTCCCCCTTTCCAGAATGTCACTGCCCAAACTTCTGCTTCTCTGTTTGAATCCCAACTGACATGAGAGTTACGGAGTTTCTGGTTTACTGACAGCCACATTTCATATTTTAAAACATTTGTAATTTTTATAGAATTCCATAGTGTACTGGAGAGATATATGATGGTACACTCATCAAACAATATCTCACCGGCATGTGTGAAGGACCACCATAAAATATAAATGAGAGCCATGGTAACAAACACCACAGTAGGGAAGGTACCTCTTAGATACTTTTGTTTGCATCCTAGCTGAATTCTGCAATATGGTACATAAATAAAATCTTGCCACCTTCAATTCATTCACCAAGCGTACATTGAGATGCAAACTATATAACTACACTAAAGTATCAAAGTACAGTAAAGGAAAATAAAGATGGTTCTATCTCTTCTGGAGTTTATAACACAAAATATAGGCAATTAAGTTATGAGTTTTATGGCATAGGAGCCCACACAAGTCTCCAGCTTCTTGACACACATTCCAAGGCAAGTGAAGAATCAACTAATGCCTGCAGAATTATGAGATGGAATTATTGCAGCGGGGCAGGGACAGAGTCCTTTACAGAGGATCGGAAAGCAGAAAGAGCCAGCAGATGGGAGAAACTGGGAGGATCGGCAGGACAGCCCCAAAACATGGAGCGGGGAGAGTGGAGAGTGAGGAATGAAGCTTGGAATTAAGCAGGGTCTAGATTTAAGGGGCTTGAGTCCTACATAGGTGTGGCATTTAAATAGTTCAGGCAGGAGGAAGCTGGAGAAATTTAGCTAATAGAAGCCAAACTGACAAGAAGAAGCAATAGCAAGATGGCTTGTGGAGGGTTGGGTCAGGACAGGAATCTTTCCTGCCTTCGAGTTTCATCATCATCCATGACCTGACCAGGCTGCTGGGGAACAGCCAGCAACCAACATGAGGACACAATATTTATGGCTTTAGGTGATAGTTGTGCATGTAAGAGGGGCTATGGTCCATTCAAGGATTATCTGACATCCTGTGGGGTCAGTTTCTAGAGGGTTCTGAGAGCTGGATGCTGGTGGTATCTGGGTGGTTTCTAGAGGCACTCAATTTCTGTGCTTATGGTTTAGGCAGCAAGACTGTATAAACATTCACCAAATATTCATACAGACCACTAGTAGTCCAGTAAGAGCTTGTATGGGATATCACATGTGTTAGAGGGAAGCTTCTCTGAGGTCTTGTGCCATCCAAGTGGGTGGGGGAGCCTGTGAGCTGGTAGCTAGAGAAGGGGGGGTGTGGGGGCAGTCATGAAATTTCTTTCAAAAAACACGTCATAACCTATAGGGTGCATGGGAGAATACTGTCACTTTAATAAGGTGAGAAGGGTATTGAGGTGGCCTTGACTTAAACGTAGAGAGGCTTTGACTCCAGATCATTGCAGATAAATTGGGGGTGTGGGTTTCAAAAAAAGTGGACTTACGATACTTTAATAATTTTAAAATATTTTCTGTTTCAAGATCAACCTAAATAAAGCTTTATGTTTAGAAATATTGTCTCTCTTAAGTGCTGCACAGGTTAATAATATGAATACATTGCCAATCCAATTCTTTTTATTAACTACTTTATTGAGGTATGATTGAAATGCAAAAAGCTTCACATATTGACTCGGGACACCTTGATAAGACTGGAGAGAGTACACATGAGCAAAATCATTGCAATCTACGCCAACCCAACTTTTGTTCCAAGAGTACAGAAAATAAATATATTCCTTGTTTCTCAGCTTCATAATGGAATGCAGTGGCCATTATTGTACTTACCCCTTTGTGTAGAAAAATTGTTTATTTGTAACTACAGTCCCAATTAAAAAAAAATCTTTAAAACCTTGTCTGAGGGTAACCTAGCATAATTCATACATGTGTAAGTAATACCAAGGCTTTTGTTTTTGAGAAAGAGAAATTCCCTCTTCATTGCCCAAAAGATTGCAAATCAGATTTCTCTCCCCAGACACAAAGGAGGATGAATACCAGGAGGAGAGAAGATGAGAAGAACAGTGTCCACATAGGAAAAATTCTGCAGGCAGTTCATGGCTGGTCTTAATGAAATTCCCAAAGAATTATATTTTTCACAGGCTCCATTGCAGAAAAAAATATCACAGTGGGGTTTAACAGAATCAGAGGTTAGTATTAGAAGGAGTATTCTGGGAAAATAAAAAATACAATTTTCTACTTCATAAAGTATACCCTTTCCACTGAAATTTCCAGCATATTATAAATGAAATTGTACTGAGGTTGAGAAAAGCACATAAAGATTATGATTGTTTTTTAGCCTTTAAAACAGATTGCTTTTTCTATTTACCTGCTAAAAGCTGAGTTCAGGGATTAGTTCTTTTCCAAGTGATTATGGAGTCTTGAAATGGTCAGAGGGCTGTATTGTCCACTGTGCCTTTGGTACTAGCCAAGAGCAAGAGTCAGGGGAGAAGCCAGTGGGACTGAGAGTCTGATTTTTCAATTACACATTACCAGAATATTATTGAGATGAATGGTCATGATTTTCTGCTCTGTGCCATTTTGGAATTCAGTCTGAAAAAAAACATCTCTTTAGATTGTCCCTTCTCTAATCAACATCTGAGCTCTTCAGAATGTTTTAATAATTTTCATTAGGTGCTCATTCACATTTCTACTGGGATCTTATATGCCTGTACCTGTCAGTATAGAAGAACATAATGGTCATACATATATACATCTGGACTATCTATCCATCTATCTATCTATCTATCTATCTATCATCTATCGAATCTATCAACTATCTATCTTTCTATTTATCATTTATCTATTGTCTATGTTGTTGCTGTTAATTGGGAGTTACAGATGGGAAGAAGGAGAGAACTATTGGAAATGGATCTTTTAGGGTGAACTTGAATGAAATAATTTAACAGTGAAGTATTTCTTTTTTTTAATTTTTTAATGCTTTTTATTTATTTTTGAGAGACAGAGAGAGACAGTGTGAGCAGGGACGGGTCAGAGAGAGAGGGAGACACAGAATCTGAAAAAGGCTCCAGGCTCTGAGCTAGCTGCCAGCACAGAGCCTGACGCGGGGCTCAAACCCACGAACCATGAGATCATGACCTGAGACAAAGCTGGACGCTTAACCAACTGAGCCACCCAGGCGCCCCAACAGTGAAGTATTTCTTAAGAGCAATCCACGCATTGAGAATAAAAGGAAAATTTGAGCCAAGACTATTAATGCATACATGATTAGAAAAACCCAAACAATCTGCTGCATGAAATATTTTTCATAGTTGACCATGACCTAGGATTAGCAAACAGCTTGAGAGCCTATGACTGGAGTGCTCCTCAACTACCAGCTCCTCATATAAAGGGAAGAAAGAGGTCTTCTGATCTCCAGTGATCAGCTATATTTACATTAAATTGTGTGTCACATGGTGTGACAGATTTAATGTTTCTGTGCCTCCTAAATTTGTATGTTGAAGCATTAACCTCCAATGTGAAGGTGTTTGGAGATGGCCCTTTTAGAGGCAATCAGATTTAGACAAGGTCATGAGGGTGGAGCCCCCATCATGAGATTACTGTTCCAATAAGAGGAAGAACATGAGGACACAGAGAAAAGGTGACTGTTTGCAAGTCAAGAAGAGGCTGTCACCAGAAGCCTAATTTGTCATCATCTTGATCTAAGACTTCAAAGTCTCCAGAACTGTGATAAAGAAAGAAACCTTTGCTATTTAAGCACCTCAGTCATGTTATTTTGTCATAGCAGCCTGAGCTGATGAAGACACATAATATTAGCCCTGTGGTTCTACAGAAGAGTGGTGGCTATTGTGGATTAGAACTGTGAGAAGAAAGTCTAGGTGGCTCAGTCAGTTAAATGCCTGACTTCGGCTCAGGTGATAGATGATCTTTCAGTTCATGGGTTCGAGCGCTGCGTTAGGCTCTGTGCTGACAGCTCAGACTGGAGACTGCTTCAGATTCTGTGTCTCCCTCTCTCTCTGTCCCTCCCCCACTCATGCTCTGTCTGTCTCTCTCTCAAAAATAAACATAAAAAATTAAAAAAAGAATTGTGAAATAAGCGGTTATGGAGGATGGACTTGAATAAATAAGTAAAACAACAACAACAAAAACAAACTTTCCAAGAATAGAAGGCAGGCATGAAAAAGAAATAAAAAAGGTAGGAATAATGAGGAGCTACACTGATAATTCCATTCTACACATTTACATATTGATAGATACTCAGGCACTGGCGGTAGAGAAACTTCATCTTCTTTTTAAACTCCTGTAAGAACTCAAAATAGTTCTAGAGAGAAATTTTGTGCATGGCACGCGCGCGCACACACACACACACACACACACACACAAACTATAGTATATTTGATAAGTTCTAAACTCAGAAGAAAAATAAGGAAAAATGGGAGGACACAAGATGGAGTTATTAATTACACTGGGGGAAGGAGTGGTTAGGGACGCCTACTTAGAAAAGTCTAAAGTGAAGCATTTGTGTGTGTTACAATGTGAAAAAGGCATTGTGGATCTTTGCTGGGGGAGAAGGGGCCTAGGATACGCCCTTGCACTTCTGAAGTCCGTTGATTATTGCCAACCTCATCTCCCCGCATCACAGAAGCTGCCTCTTTCTCACCATTCCACGTACCTGGATACTGGACCTGCCCCACACTGAATGAGTCATGGCTTGAACTTGTTTCCTTATAAATCTGCAAGCAGCTTGTACTGTTGAGGATCCTTTATAAGGAATCTCTTCATCAGAAACATGCAAATCTTACCAACTGTACCTGCTAAATAACCTTTATATCCAATGTATTTATTGTTTTAAATGTTTCATTTTAAAATGTCATATAAGTAAGATAGTATATAATATACATTAAACTTTGAAGATTAACAAAAATAAAAAACAATGATTACCTGTGTAATCACTACCTATCTTAGGAAAGAGAACAGATTTCTTAAACCTAATGCGATCAAAGTTGTTATATTTCTTTTTTTTTAATTTTTTAATGCTTTTAATTTATTTTTGAGAGACAGAGAGAGACAGTGCGAGCAGGGGAGGGTCTGAGAGAGAGGGAGGTACAGAATCCGAAGCAGGCTCCAGGCTCTGAGCTAGCTGTCAGCACAGAGCCCGACGCGGGGCTTGAATCCACGAACCGTGGGATCATGACATGAGCCAAAGCCGGACGTTCAACTGACTGAGCCACCCAGGCCCCAAAGTTGTTATATTTCTGACTTTCACAAAAATAACTGGAATTATAAAAGGAGTATTTTTATTGCTTATATTAATATTCTCATCATTTCCCAACATTCAATGAATTTTTTTTCTAAATAGTGGTTGAATTATATATCATGCTAAACTCCTTTCTAGGGATTGCAAGATACATTCTCTTCCCAAGAGGCTTTTTTTATGGAATAAGAGAAACATATGAATTCCATGTTCTGTTACAATATACACACAGTTGATGTTCAATTTCTAAATATTTCTTCCTTCCCAAAGTGTGTTTTCTAATATTCTTCAGCTAGAAGAAAAGAAGTCCCCCTCTGATACCAGTTCCTTCAGCAGTTTAGTGAGAACTTCAAACTCATTAAAATAATATTCCAGGGACAATTCATTCCCACATATATCAAGAATTTGAGGAAGTCTCAGAAAACTCTCAGCCACAGTTTGGAAACATGATCTTGGAAAATAGAACATATCTCACCAATCATATTAGTTATAAAAAAAATTCTACTGAGTTCATATTTTATAGCTCTTTGTATGTGAAGAACATTGTGTAACCTATTTCAGCATGAAGGGTTGAGGAAGAGAGCATCTATTTTTTGAAAATTATAACTAACGATGATCTTGCTCTCCAGTCAAATTTCTGGTTTGAGAGACGATGTGGTTTTCAGAAATGAGAGCATCCATGACCCTCAGTCATTTCTAGGTTTCCATCTCTTGGTCTTATCTCTAACATTTTATTCTCAGTCAAGCCAGCCCGTCCCTGAACTTGCTCGTTTTCCCCTCATTACTCATTAGCTGTGGAACTGGAAGTCTATCCTGCTGAATTCTGACTACCTTAATGAGGCAGAAACTTTGCCCTCGGTGTCAAGTCAACGCAGCCCTCAGGCTTCCTGCTGCATTGGTATAAACATCCTACTTCCTGCTTCCAGGCTTCTGGTACCAGGACTCTCATGTCTGCTTTCCAATTAGTTTTGGGTCCTCAAAACCTTTCTTAAAACTTTGTTAAACCCAACAGTTGCCTTTGGTAAACTTGTTTTATTAACCCACTGTTGGACTGGTGTGTAGAATGTCTCTGAAGTCCTAAAGTCAAAGAATAGTTGGTCTTCTAAGCATTTCATTTGGTGTGTTTATTTTCTTATTAGTATACACCTTCACCTTAGTTTTTATTGGTTTCAGTACAGTTTTCAATACATACCTTTAGGTTTTCACAGCCTCCATTGAAATCATATTTTATCACCTGGTGTATGATGTAAGATCCTTTCAGGAGCATACTGTCACTCCCCATTTCAGTGCTGGTGTTCTCAGACCTGTTTTTCCTTCTTTTGTATTCTATAACACCAAACTTACTATTAGTTTGTTTTTAACGGTTAATCAGTTTAACATATCTATCATTTCTGGTGCACTTCAGGTCTTGGTGTTTCCATGTGATATCATTTTTTTAAAGTTTGAATAACTTTCTTGAACACTTTTTATAGGATAACTGTTGGTACCAAATTCTCTCATGCATCTATTATTTTACAATGTTTTTTTGGTCTTTATTTTTTTAAGGCTATAGATTCTGGCTAGAATTTTTTTCAATTTTAATAGATATAGAATTCTAGGTCAATTTTTTTCCCTAGGACTTTATGCTGTTTCCAGTGTTTTGTTTACTTGTTTGTTTGTTTCCATTGTTCCTGACAAGAACTTATGAATTACCCTTCATGATTCCCTCCTGGCATGTGATCCGAATTTTTCCTTTGGCTACTTTTACTATCTTAATCTCAATCATTAGTTCTCAACAGTTTAAGTATGATTGACTTTGAGATGGCTTTGAATGTTTATTGACTTTGAGATGGCATTTATCACAATCTTTGAAAAATCTTGGGTACTATTTCTTCAATGATTTTCCTCTCTCTCTTCTCTCTTACTGTGGTATTCTAATCACACAGAGGCTACTTTATAATATCCCATAGATCGATGAAGTGTTGTTCAATTATGTTCCAACTTTTATTTCATAGTCTGTTTTGTTGGGTATTTTCATAATCTATCTTCAAGGTCACAAGTTTATTTCTACAGGTTTAGTCTACTGTCAAATCCATCCAGAAAAAATTTTCACTTTAGATGATACATATTTTAACACTAAAACTTCCACTTGGTTGATTTTTATAGTTTCCATGTCTTTATTAAAGTTCCTTATTTATCTTCTATTCATATCTATTGCTCACATTTTTTTCTGATTTTCTACATGTTTAGAATTTTTATTTTTGCATGCTAGATATAAAGAATCCCTAATGTTGTATATCTTCATTTTATTATCTTCCCTAATAAAGCAGAGAGTTTGATTCTTATGGGCAGTTCATTTAATATTAACAAATAATCAGCATATGTATTCAAATCCTGTTTTTCAGCCATGTTAGGTCAGTTCTAGAATTGCCTTTATTTTAGATTTAAAATACGTATACTCTAATAGTGTAATGTTTTAGAAATATTATTACTCAATATCCATGGTGTAGAAAGTGGCTTCTCCACCCTGCCTGATTTGCATACAAATATTTTTCATCCCTTTGTGAGACTAACAGTTATTAAGCTCAGTTTCAGTAGATGCTCTTTTCTTTTTAATTGTTTTAAGTTTATTCATTTTTGAGAGACAGAGAGACAGAGCATGAGTAGGGGAGGGACAGAGAGAGAGGGAGACACAGAATCTGAAGCATGCTCCAGACTCTGAGCAGACAGCACAGAGCCCAACAATGGGGCTCAAACTGTGATGTCATGACCTGAGCCAAAGTCAGATACTTAACAGACTGAGCCACCCAGCTGTCTTTTTTCTTCTCTTTTTTTTAAATTAAATTAAAAAATTTTTGCCTGGTTTTATAAAGTCTTATCCTGTACCTTACAATCAGTCAAAAATTAGTCAGACCTTTACATATATATTTCAGGATCTCCTTCTCTGAATAACTTATCTTTTTGGTATCTTCTGTAACAAGTCAGGTCTCCTGAATACCCCCAAAATTCCATTTCTGTCTCAATAGATCAGCAAGGCCTCTGTACTCCCATCTGTGAATCACATTGGTACAATGGATCACCAGACTATTGGATTTGTTAGTAAGGATATAATCATTGATCTTTGAAAAAATAGTTTTAGTACAAGTGTCAGGATAATTTTTTCATGTTCATAGGCATGAAAGGATGGGAAATAACTAGTTATTGAAATATCATTGTGTATTCCCATGGTTGACTCTTCAAAATGTAAGAGAGATGGGTGTTACAGTTTTCTTCAATAAGCAAAATAAAGGAATCACCAGCTGTAAAGTTGGTGCTGATGGCCATGCTAACCAAATTAACAATAGGACAAAGAATCTTTAATACTTAAGTGGAGGTGAATGAAACTCCTTAAATGTTATTTTATTTTACTCCTAATATTTTGTTGAAGCAAATGCTCATATATTTAAGCTAGTTTTTGTGGGCATTATCACCATATTTGTTCTCATTGGGCTGTGAAACTCTTCCTCTTGGATTTTTAATCCTATGCTTCATTAAAGAACTTATCTAAGAGTCTTTTAATATTTAAGTAGTATGGATTATTTTTCCAAAGTAAGGGTTATTTTGTACTTTGCTGATTTTCATGGCTAAAATTTTAAAACAATAATAGAGTTGATACATAAATAGAGAAAGCAACTGTCTGGCTCTATTTAGGCTAAATACAAAGAACATAAATAATTAGAGGGTTAATATTATTTACTAGCATTATATAGTAGAGTATTGAGTATTGTATTCTCTATATTGCATACAGACTATAAAATGTACCACGACAAAAGATGGAACTATAGAATCCATCTGTCTTTTGTGTCATCATTATTATTCAAAAGAAACAAGAGGGAGTTCCTGCAAGACAGTTCATAAACCAAACACTTTTCGTCCTCTATAATTTTGTAGATCTTTTTCAATATAAATCAAATCTACCATGCAGGCAAAATCAAACTGAGGAAAGAAAATATAACAGACAATAAGCTTGAGAGGAAAACCTTACAGTTTGAAGTGGTACTTTATAAAGGTGAGGGCTGAAAATCAAGAGGATAAACCAATTCTCAAATGGTTTTTCTGCTGCCATGACACCCCCGGGGTGCATTCTCAGGACTCACTGATGTCTTTGGAAATGGTTGAGTGGTTTGTACACACCCTGCTCCACAGCTGGGTCATCACTTAAATGATATGGTAAAGTACATTTGTCTTTGTTTCTGTAAGTAGATTGGCCTTGGTAAAAAATAGTTAATGCTGCACAATCTTAGATTATTGTAGCCTGACACATGGCTACTATACTTATCTCTGACCTGCTCTATACAATGGCTCTGTTCTGATTATTGGGTGTATTCTACATAGATGGCTGGCTTTGATTGCATATTGGAAACTTGTTGATTCTCAATGTGACCCACTGTTGATGATAATTAATGACTTTCTTTCCTTTACTTAGGAAGTAGAATGCTGATAATTTTAGAAATGGAGAAAAACCTGGCAGATTCTATCATTTAAAAAACATTACAGGAGGAAATCTGGTAATTCAAGTGTTCTTAACAACAGAAAAAATGGATGGATTTCTTCTAGAAAATAAACACAGAGGAAAATCATCAAGAAAGGATAGTAAATCAAATTTCTTTATTTCCTCTTTGACTCTTTCTACCCCATTTTTCTTGAACATTGGAGTGAGATTTTCTTAATGTATGTGTTAGCCAGTCACAGTGGCAGATGTGTGGTTTCAATGTCTGCCACAACAAAGAACAAAAGGAATGACTCTGGTGCTCTTGGATTTCTCTAACTAGAAGCTATCTTAGAGAGTAAGCAGAAAACATACTGAATTGAGACTAAATCCAGCATGCAACTATTTTGCTGCTCTCTAAGAGAGGCTACCATTGCTGCTTTCTTAAGTCTTGAGTCTTTGTTCCTTTGCACTTTTTAGACTTCTTAATGTACAGGACATGGCAATAAAAGTCACCGACCCTGAAAGAATTAAAATATCTACATAAGATGCTTAGTTTTTGCTTATCTAATATTCCAATAACAATGACAATATTATGTTCTTCCACAAAATAGGAGTTTAGCAAAATTTATTATTGTGTAGAAATAAACTCACTTTAAGTATTCCAATATTCCAACAACATCGTACTCTGAATTGATCTAGAGGCAAGGTATAAAAAATGTTCAAACCAGAATTATCCTTCAACTCAACTATTCCTTCAAGACATTATCTTTCAAGATATCAAAATCAAACATTTTATGTATTCTAGGCTTTAAAAAATAAATATTTCATTGCTTCATTAGTTTTGGCATTCTTAAAAATTAAATTTTTAAATTTGACATAAGTGATTTCTTTTCTTTTAAAAAAATAATGTTCCTTCTTTTGGAGTTTTGAAGATGGAAAGGATCTCATGACTGGATAAAGCCTGTCAATAGATGTTAATGAATCATAAAATGACATTTACATGAATCATGGGAAGTAGTAACCTTCAAGAAAACTGGTGCTTCAACAATCCAAAGAAGTTCTGGATACATAGTTTTGAGAATAACCAAGCACTCAGCTTAGCCTATGGTAGGTATTTAATAAAAATATGTAATCAATGAAAAAATTTTATAAAGTGATGCTTTTCCACACTCCAAGAGAACCAAAATGTTAAAGAAATTGTACTTGAGCATTTATTTGAAAGACAATAAAAATGGGTCCCTATGTGCCATGAACCAAGGTGCAAAATTGTGAAGAAATTAAAGACAGCAGAAGTGGCTCACTTTGGCTTATTAACGTGAAAGAGATAACGAAAAAAGCAGGCAAAGCTATGAGAGAATGGAGGGTGCACACTGTTGTTTCCATTTTAATATAAAATGTCCTGAATGCATGCTCATTTTTATAAATTGATACATGTATTCATTTATTAATCAAAAGTCCAGTGACTGATTCTTTACACCGTGATTAAACTCTTGTAATGGGTCAGGATCTGTGCTCTGCCTCAATGTTCTTGCCATGGTTGCCACTATCGAGAAAAAAGTAAAGAGAATTAATTCTGAAAAAAAGGAAAAACTAAAAAGAGGCAGAGAATACATGGGCTACTCTTAATAAATAATGTAGGTATTTGTTCATGCCATAAACAAGGCAACATGGAAAATTTTGCTTGAGCATTTGGGTTTTGTTAATACAATCGTATGGTAAGAGCCAAAGGAGTCCATTTTTTAAATTCTTTGTAAAATCTAGGAATGAATATAACACCATTTAATTTGAAATATACTGAAGTTTTGAAGATAGATGGACTTTTATAGGAAGGACTTTTATTAAAATTGTCAGGGGGCATCTGGGAGGCTCAGTCGATTAAGTGTCCAGATTTGGCTGAGGTCATGATCTCATGACTTGTGAGTTCGAGCCCTACATTGGGCTGTGTGCTGACAGATCAGAGCCTGGAGGTTGCTTCAGATTCTGTCTCTTTCTCTCTCTCTGTATCTCTATGTCCCTCTCTCTCAAAATTAAATAAAAATTAAAAACAATTTAAAAACTAAAATTGTCAGAAGATACCCCAGTTGTCGGGTGGTCATTGAAAATATACACATTTTTTAATGAGAAAATGCAATTGCTAAAACAATGTCTACTGTCAAGAAGAAATGATGTTGTGATGTCGTGGAACTATAGCATTCAGTGTCTAAAGTATAACTTTGATCTTTAATAAACTTAGCAAGACATATGAAAGGAAATATAGTACAGTGATCACTTAGTTTGGCTAAATGGGAACAATAAGCTCATGGACCACAGTATATTACAATAACACTTTATTTCTCACATTGCAAGTTAGGGCTGTAGGGTTTTGTTTTTCTCCATGTGTTTTTTGTTATGAACCCTAGGCTAAAAGATCATTCCTATATCCCATTTTGTGCCAGAATGAGAGAGAGAGAGAGAGAAAGAGAGAGGGAGAGAGAGAGAGAGAGAGAGAGAGAGAGAGAAATAGTAGAAACTCATAGGGAAGCCTCTTAAAGTATTTCCTCAGAACCATGTATATAACACATCCGCTCATTTCATTGACCAAAATATGTCATGAGGCGAAGCCAAAAGTCACTGGGGAAAGGAATATACTCATCCTTTGCCTGGCACTAAGAGTCCCATGGCAGTGATTGGTAATAGATAGTCTTTTACACAGTAGAAGTCAACAAACGAGAATAATTACATCACCCTAAGACAGTAGATCCTTGGGCCAGACTGACTGGCTTTGCCTCTCTATTGCTCTGTTAACTTGGGTGAGTTATTTAATCTCCTTATACTTTAGATTTCTCACATCTATAAAAGAGAAAATAATAGTACCTTTCTCAGAAAGTAGAAATGAGGATCAAGAGAATTAATTATTTGTAATGAACTTAGAATAATACTGGGTCATGGTAAGTACTATTTAAGTGTGGAATATATCAAATGGATATTGCAAAACTAATTAAACTAGTTTTAGTGACACTCCCTAATTCCACCATAGGAGATGCTTTTGAACTGTATGTTCTTAGCTGTAAAAAAGGAACATTATTTTTTACTAGATTTATTTTATCTAAGTTTACATGAAACCAAGCCTCTAGGGATTGTAAAAGCTGTAAGTTAATTTTATTTTCCAAGTAGTGATACTGTTACTTACAATACACACCACAAAAAGTAAATTAACATATAATATGTGATCTTTTTGTGAAATATCCAAAATAAGTAAGTCCATAGATATAGAAAGTGGATTGCTGGTTACCATGGGTTAGGGAGGTGGTGGGGGGAGGGAATAGAAATGCTGATGAGTCCAGGGTTTTCTCTGTGAATAATGAAAATAATGGCGGTGGGGGAGGGGCAGAGAGCAAGGAAGACACAGAATCTGAAGCAGGTTGTAGGCTCTGAGCTGTCAACACAGAGCCCTTGTGGGGCTCAAACCCATGAACCACAGATGGTGACCTGAACCACAGTTGGACACCTAATTGACTGAGCCACCCAGGTGCCCCCATTGTTACTCATTTTAAATAAGAAATACATAAAAACCCTAGAAGAGAAAGCAAGAAATGGCCTCCTCGACCTCAATCTCAGCAACTTCCTCCTCGACACATCCCCAGAGACAAGGGAATCAAGAACAAAAATGAACTATTGGGACCTCATCAAGATAAAAAGCTTCTGCACTGCAATGGAAACAATAAAAAACAAACAAACAACAAAAAAAACCTAACAGGCAACCTACAGAATGGGAAAAGATAGTGGCAAATGGCATATCAGATAAAGGGCTAGTATCCAAAACCTATAAGGAACTCACTAAACTCCATACCCGAAAAACAAATAATCCAGTGAAGAAATGGGCAGAAGACATAAACAGACACTTCTCCAAAAAGGACATCCAGATGGCCTACAGGCACATGAAACCATTCTCAGCATCACTCATCACCAGGGAAATACAAATCAAAACCACACTGAGATACCACCTCACACCAGTCAGAGGGCTAAAATGAACAAATCGAGAGACTATAGATGCTGGTGAGAATGTGGAGAGACGGGCACCCTCCTTCACTGTTGGTGGGAATGTAAACTGGTGCAGCCGCTCTGGAAAACAGTGTGGAGGCTCCTTGAAAAACTATCCATAGAACTCCCCTATGACCCAGCAATAGCACTGCTAGGGATTTACCCAAAGGATACAGAAGGGCTGATGCATAGGAACACTGTTATGCCTAGATCACAATATCCCCGAAGACCAGAGACCACCAGGGAGACCAAATCACGCATGCAAAAGCGAAGGGGGTTTATTACGGGCTTAAGCTCAGGCTCCCAGATTTCACCAACACAGTGGATTCGTGCTGAGAGCCCTGAACAAGGGCTGAGCAGGGTTTTTATGGGGTTTAGGAAGGGGGAGTTACAAGAAATTGTGACATAGGTACAGTCATCCAATCATTATCGTATAACAGCATTAGCAACAACTTGAACCATACATTTTGTTTAGAGTGTTTGTTACTTTTGGCGGGGCCCAATCACAATATTTAGAGTAGTTTTGAAATTAACCAATTACAGAGTGAGCCCAGGGTCTTGTTTGGCAACTAATGGGTTAACTTTAACATTAGACAACAGAGTTCTATCTATAGTTTCTATCTACAGACCTCACCCTTAGGAATGTGGAAAGTGGTAGCTGTCCTTTCCTGATTGGATGTTACAAGGGTAGTGTCTCCTGTCTTGGGCAATGTGTAACTGCCTGATAGTTTCAGGGAAACTGAAACTTGGGCCTTTAAGGTCAGAGGGGAAACTTAAAGCCTGTCATGGAGTCAGTTTGGTTCAGACCTGTGTCCTTTCAGCACATGTACCCCAATGTTCATAGCGGCACTTTCTACAATAGCCAAATCACGGAAAGAGCATAAATGTCTATCCCCTGACGAATGGATTAAGAAGATGTGGTATATATATATACAATGGAGTACTACATGGCAATGAGAAAGAATGAAATGGCCATTTGTAGCAAAGTGGATGGACCTTGAGGGTGTCATGTTAAGCGAAATAAGTCAGGTGGAGAAGGACAGATACCATATGTTTGCACTCATAGGTCTAACAGGAGAAACCTAACAGAGGACTATAGGGAGAGGAAGGGGGAAAGAGAATTGGGGAGAGCGAGGGACACAAATCATGAGAGACTATTGAATACTGAAAACGAACTGAGGACTGAAGGGGGAGGGGAAAGGGGTGCTGGTCATGGAGGGGGGGCACTTGTGGGGAGAAGCACTGGGTGTTATATGGAAACCAACTTGACAATAAACTATTATAAATTAAAAAAAAAAACACACAGGCTTTGGGGGCACCTGGGTGGCTTGGTTGAGCTTCTGCCTTCAGCTCAGATCATGATCTCATGGTTCATGAGTTTGATCCCCATGTTGGGCTCTGTGCTGACAGCTCAGAGCCTGGAGCCAGCTTCAGATACTGTGTGTCTATCTCTGTGTGTCTCTGTCTCTGTCTCTCTCTGTGTGTGTCTCTCTCTCAAAAAATCAATAAACATTAAAAAAAAGAAATACAGTTGCCAATAGAATGCAAAGCTTCAGTTACTTTGTTATTCTCATAGCCTGAAAATGTGTTACCCTACCCCAGATCTCTCCATTGAGTTCCACATACTTAGTTAACTTCAAGAAAATGAGTTATGAGATATGTCTTCTTGGTTTCCCCCCAAAAACTCCATACTCAACATGTCCAAACTTGAACTTGTGATCTTCTCTGAATCTTGTTCATCAAGAAAGTGATCCCATCATCTTTCTAATTTCACAGTTTAGAATATGAGTGTCAATCTTGATACCTCCATTTTCCTTACGTCGTTTACCAATCCGTCTGGAAACTTATAAATTTGCTTCCAAGCTATATCTTGATCTCATCTGTGTGACTCATCTGTATGACTCCAATAATTTCCTAATTGGTCTTCCTAAACTCACCCTCCCCACATCATATGCTCTTACGTGGCCTGACACACATTCACAAAGCTATTCTAAGCACTAAAGCCAAACTTACCTTTGGAATGTAAAAATTAAGCCGTCTGCTCTCCAAGCCTTTCAAATGCTTTGATGAGATTTTCCTTGGCCTCCGAATCTCGGATTCATCCCCAAATTTATTTCAGTTCATGCTTCTCCTTCATCTCAGCAGATGGCGTCTTCCCTCAGTTCCTCAACTGCATCAAGATTTCTTCAGCCACAGAGACATTATCTGAAATACTGTCCACCCCATTTTTTATGGGTTGAATTGCGTTCTGCAAAAGGAAGCGTTCAAATCTTAATCTTCAGTACCTGGGAATTGACCTTTTCATGGAGATAAGGTCTTTACAGAGATAAGCAAGTTAAGATGTGATCATTAGGATGCGCCTTCATCCAGTACAACTGCTGTTCTTACAAGTAGGGAAAGTTCAGTACAGAGAAGACACATACGGAGGAATGATAACACAGAGACACCAACGGGAATGCCATGTGATGACAAACGCAGAGGCTGGAGTTGTCACAAACCAAGGAAAACTGGAAGCTGTAAAAGATGATGGAGGTTTCCAGAGGGAACATGGCCCTGCCAGCACATTCATTTTAGGCTTTTAGCATCTACAATTGTGAGGGACTACATTTCTGTTGTTTTATGTCCCTCCCTTTGTTACAGGAGCCCCAGGACACTAATATACCATTGAACCCCTTTATCAACCTCAATTCAATCATCATAGAACCCTTTCCACTTAACTACATGACTGGTTCTGTTCCCCCTACTAGGAGCATTTACAGACCCTTGTATTCTCCTTTTAACACTTATCAGAATTGTGGTTTTGCATTTATTTGTGTGATTTTTCATTTAATATTGCTCCTCAGCCCCTGCTAGATTGTAATTTCTCTTGGTGTCGGGGTTTTGGCCAACTTTGCTCATCTGCATATTCCAATCCCCACATAATGGCTGCCGGAGAGTATGCACTTAGTAATATTTGTCCAAATGAAAAATTCAGTAATTCCTTATGAAATATATAAATCACAGTGAAGTGACATGGAAGTGAACGTGTGCAAAAAAACAGACTCGTGAAGATTTGTAAGTATATTGCCGATTATTCTTGTAATTTCTGATTGAATCTCTCTGATATTCATGAAGGCATATGTTCAATTCTTGAAGCAATGGTGGGAAGATTATGTGACGAGATGGATAGCAGCAGAATGCCTTTATCTTTCTGAGTTTCATGGCTTAATCTGCTTGCTATATTGATCTGAAGCGGCAGCCTATTATTTAAACTATGAGAGAGAAAAACACTGGATTTGATAGACACTCAAGCTGTCTGTCATCTCTGAGAATGAAACACAGATATAAGATGTTTCAGGGATTGAAATTTCTAACGATATCAATCTCTAGGGGAATTTAACTCTTTAGCCTGATGCTAAAATATGTGTTCTAAAATCTTTTGAAAACTTAATACTGCCCAGGTCATTATGAAACATTTTGTCATCAGTGACAAAATGTATTTTAGTTATATAATACATCTTATGAAAGTAAGTCATGTATCTTTTCTGACAGCTAATTAATAATACACTCTTAATGTTTATCTGTTTTTCCATCCCTTCTCTCTATTGTGAGTTCATAGAAAATCTAAGTTTAAATCTTTGCTTCTAAAGAGTTCTTGTGTACACATGAATAAAAGCAAAAAAACAAAACAAACACATCAAACCTGCTTTTTCTCTGAATTGTATTTTAGCTTATTCTAGTTTCTCCACTTCTTTTTGTCTGAGTATTTTGATCTTTTGTTTCTAGCAATAAAACATTACTATTTTATAAGAACACTATTGAAAGAAAACATGTAGAGAGTCATTAGAGTGTATGAAGTGTAGGAAATGATTTGTATTTCTATATTCTTTGATGTTGAAAATATCTGCATGTGATAAATATAAATCACTTTTGGAGTGTTTAGTTGCTTTAAAAATATATATATTTAAGTATCAGATAAAGTGTGTTCGCATCTTCATCTTTACTTAAACAATGAAATTACAAGAAACATCTTAGTATATTGATATAGATTATGAATATCAAGTATAGTACAAAATAATTCCAAGTACTCTCTCAGGTGCAAAACGCTTGGTTCTGGAGGTCTGAGCAAGTTGGCCCTATTAGGGAGAGTGTGGTGTGAAATGGAGGCAAGGCAAAGGTGCTATAAATGTGAGCTAACCTTGCATGGGGAGGCTATTTCTTTGGACCTGCTTTCTAATTTCAACTAAAAAGTCTTCACCAAAGCATGTTATAGCATGCCTCAGTAAAAAGCCATAATTTTCCCAAAATGTTATAATCAGAAAGGTAATATTTAGGTATTAAAGTCCTAGGACTAAGTTCTCGCTTGGTAACTTATTTTGTGTGTGGTTTTGGGGAAAAAAATCACTTGCATAGTAATATTTTTTCTTATAAAGTAAAAATCAGTTTAATGCACACCTCACAGGATGGTAGAAAGTTGCAGGGAGAAGGTTTACAAGAACTCTGAAAATTGCGAGAAAACGAACAACTATTTTTTCATTTATTACAACTTTTCCATTTTTCTATTATTATTGCAGGAAAAATAGCTAAACATGTCTTCAGTCTACTGACTTTAGGTCAACACATTTTACTTCTGTGTGGATAGCAATTTACATGGCCAGATCTAGCTTTGATTTCTAAAAGGCTGGTGCTGTGAATTCTATCATGACATAATCGCCAGCTCAAGAAAGTGTCCTGAAGATTCCATGAAGACTCAGACAGACAGCATGGTCCCTGAAACAAAGTGGAGAGTGTTTCTATCTTCCGCCTGCTCTGTTTCTCCCCAGGGTGTTCTACGTGAACGGTGACTTGGCACTTCTCAGTATGCAAAGAACCATGTTCCTTTGGGGAGAAAAATGCATTTAAGTCCAAGAATTTCAGTCCCTGACAGCTTTGATGATTGCACATTTTGCAAAGCAATTAAATTGGAGAAATTACAGCCTGCTACAAAGGACCTGTGTCAGAGAAAAATTTTAAGCACAATAAATATGACTACGAATGCAGATATTAAGTCTATTATTATAACTAACAACCTATTACCAGGCAGAATAGCCCAGGAAACCAATTGCTCTAAATAGTCACAGTTACTTTGAACCTCGGGATGTCTGTATTATGATAAGAATTAATACATAATGCATGTACACACTAACACCACCTGAATTTCTATGAAGAATGTATTTACTAAACTAAAGTGTTCCTGCCCATCGCTGCATGAATGTTTCTGCAGAGGTGTTAGCAAACATTTACTCACCAACCTACAGTTGTGAGTGACGCTGAAGTTTGTCGTAATAAATCAAATGAGAATGTGATTAGTATTTATGTTAGGCTGTAAGTGTAATATGTCCAACTGATAACCAACTAATAAAAACAAAGTTGAGTTTTTACAGCTCCTACTTAGAGATGTCTAAAATGTAATATCTTGGGATGCCTGGCTGGCTCAGTCAGTTAAGCATCCAACTTCAGCTCAGTTCATGAACTCACGGTTTGTAAGTTCGACACCCACCTCAGGCTCTGGGCTGACAGCTCAGATCCCCAGAGCCTGCTTCGATTCTGTGTCTTCCTCTCTCTCTGCCCCTGCCCTGGTCCTCCTCTGCATCTCTCTCTCAAAAATTAATAAATATTTAAAAAAATGTAATATCTTCAAGACACTCACCTCTCATGCTAAGGACCTAGTGTTAGGGGCCTGATATTTTCCCTTTAAATAATTTCCTTCTAAATATACTTCATTTATTATACTTTACTAACAACAACCAATTTTCAAATTAATACTCTGTGATAGATCCTTTCACCAATGTTTCCCATATTATGTAGTTATATTAAGAAGAAAAGCTATGTAAGCAAAAACAAATTATCAGTTGAAAGCATCCATTATGTTTATTCTGTAGTCCAATTAACTAAACAGTTGTGGGCTTTTAATGAGTGCAAAATACAAAACCAATTTGATGTAAATGGAATAAAGGACGAGAGGAAGAGTACAGCCCATCTCTGGGAATGCTGCTCATTTTGAAAAGATGGTTTGGAAATGCATTTCCTCCCAGTAACATAAACTATAATAATGCCATTTTTATTTGAGACTAGTCATCAAGGATTGAACATTCAAAGGGGATTTTGAAAAAAGATGGTCACCCCCTCTCAAACAAGAGGACTACAGAATTATACTTGAGGAGTATTTAGAAAAAGAAACTCTCTGTGTGCCTTTTTAGATATTTTCACAAGTCACAACTTTAACCTTGACTTTAGCGTCTTCCTTTATGTCCTCCGACAGCTCATCTTAGAACGATGATGAAAACCAAACCCCTCACCTGCCTACAAAGCTGAGGACATGGGCCCTCACTCATCCCAGATGGTAGTTTTCTCCGTACACTCTGGCCTTTCCAATCCCAGAGCACGCCAAGCTTGCCCTGCCTTGGGGGCTTTGCACTTTATAGTTCATCTTTCCCCAAATCATCTTGTAATTCGGCTAGCAGCTCAAATGTCAGCTCCCTCAAATCATCTTTTAATTCACGTCTCAGCTCAAATGTCACCTCTTCAAAGGCATTTCCAATGGCCTTTAAACTCGTGGATAGCATCCATCCCCTTGTTTCCTTTTCTGTGTCATATACTTCACCATTGGATGTACAGCTTGATTGCTTGGGATTTGTTGCAGATGGAAAACTTAAAGTCCGCCCTCTTAGTGTCCATTCCTGGGGGGCCTTCAAATTAAATTCACAACAGATTAATTGGAGAAAACAGGTTTGTGTGTATGTGTGGCAATCAACAAAATAAATATCTAACTAGCTAAGTGGCTAAAGTTACATGCATACCTTACCTTATTTAGAAGGGGAAAGGGAAGAGAGAGAAAAGACTTCAAAGGGAAAAACAAATCATTTTCTTTACTAAGAAAAATGGGTTTTAAAACAAGTGGGAGATAGGGAAGTTTGAGATATATTTGTTTATGCAAGTGTGAGTGGTTTTCCTTGTTCATGGACATGAAATTCCCCCGAGAAGGATTTTATGGTAGGTTCACTTATCATCTCTCTCTTGGGAGTAGATTCTCCAAAGAGGGGATTTATGAGAGCTTTTTTTCTCAGATGTTGTTGTGCTTGGTCAGACAAAGGGGGCTTTGTGAAAGCCTTTTTCTGTTTTTCATTGAATCTCAAATCTTTACACCACTTTAGGGGTTCCAGGTAGATCCTACAACTGCCATAAAAAAGTTCCACATGCTCAATGGCTTGATCAACAGATATTTATTTTCTTAAAGTCCTGGGAGCTAAAAGTCTGAGACTTACGGTGTCTGCAGTGTTGGTTTCTTCTGAGCCTCTGCCTTGGCTTTTTCATAGTCTTTTCTCTGTACATCTGTATCCTTGATGTCTCTTAATATGTTCTAATCTCTTCCTCTTACAAAGACACCAGGCAGAACGAGTTAGGACCCACCCTTATGTCCTCATTTCAAATTAATCACCTCTTTAAAAAGTCCTGTCTACAAATATAGTCACAATCTGATATCCTAGAAGTTAAGACTTGAACATATGAATCCTGGGTGGGGGGATACATTGCAGCTCATAACAGATTATTTGCTTTCACTCTTTTCTGCCAACTTTCTGTTTCCCTCACTATAACAAGAGTTCTCCAAGGGCAAGGAGATGTCTGACTTCATTGTTCTCGACGTGAAAGACACCCCAAGGTCATAGTTGGCTATAGTTGGTGGAGAATAAATATTTGTTGGATACCTAAATGAATTGTTTCAGTGGATAAATATTGATCTCTAATATAGAGTAGGAAAACTCTTCACTAGAACACATATACTTACATTTTATATGGAGAGTCAATAGACATGGGAGATAAAGAAAACTTTCCTTCCCAAATATTTGAAAAATTTTTCAGTGTCAAAAATTAAAATCAGTTTATTTTATTTTGAAAATATTACCCATAAAATTACCATGCAAGTATCTAGGAAAGTTTAAAAATCTCTTTCAGAAAGAAAGGATATTTTTCAAGAATATAGCCAAATACCTTGTATAGAAAATGCAAAGACACATATTTAGCCAATTTTCTTCTCCTTACAGATTATGTGAATGATAAAGTGTTAAAGTGACCAGAATCAAGTAGAATTTTTTAATGGAATACTTGATGAAGAATGTCAGACTTAGCTATCATTTTAAGAAATGGGGGAAAAATTAAAGGGAGAATAAGTATGCTTCAGTAAATTCAAGATAGGAAAGTCAAGAATAGTGGACAGGAATGGGGAAGGAGTGAGTTGGAGAATTGTTGTAGCTCATGGGTAATATTTAAGTTGACCAGGTAGGGCCCTTTGTAAAGGACAGGTGGGGATATGTGATTAGTGCATGAAGAATCAGGATTTTACTGTAAGAAAACAAGGGTCAGTGCTTGTATGATGTACTGAAATTGTGGACTTTGACTGAGGTTGTTGTAACATTTACTATATCATTACCAACCATAAAATTGGAAGTAAAGAATTAGCTTGCTCTCTACAGTAAACTTCGTGAGCTGATTAAAGTGTTAATTGTACCACCATTGATAGTGTGGAATAAGCCAGAGAGAGGTTATGGTTCAGCACAAGAAATAATAATAGTCGTTATATATGTGATGTTTTTGTAAAATGGCAAACAACATGACGTAGAACTTTGACATAAAACAAGGCTAAATGAACACAAAAAGAAGAACTTAAGGCAGAGGTATAAATTTCAGAGTCATTGAAGCAGAAATGATCCCCTCATCAAGAAAAGGAGAGAAATAAGAACAAAATACCTAATATTCAGAAGTAAGAACAAAATAATATTCTTTTTAAAAATTCTTTTATTGTTACTATTTTTTTTTTTTTTATTTTGGAGAGAGAACATGTGAGCAGGAAAGAGGGGAATAGAGAGGAAGGGAGAGAGAATTTTAAGCAGACTCCACAGTCAGAGCAGAGTCCAACTCGAGGCTTGATTCCTAGGATCATGACCTGAGTCAAAATCAAGACTAAGATACTCAACCAAGGAGCCATCCAGGAACCTCTGAAACTCATTCTTTTCAGAAGCATTTGGTACTATTAATTGCTTGTAGGATATAATTTGCAGAAAGTTAAGAGAAGCTCCTTCACCTTGGATTCCAAGATGCACTTAGGCTATTTTCCATTCAGTATGTGAAATGTAGATACTTTTGGGCATAGTTAACCTACAAAACAAATTTACATTCAAGTGGGACCCTGGCAGAGGATGTCCCTTGAAAGGATACCCTGGGTATATGTGTTGAGGACACATGAGAAGGAAGAGAAAAGAAAGAAAGAAAAAAACATTAGACTCATCTTGATAATTTATTTGATTCTTTTTCCAACCTTTCATGACCAAAAAATATAAATAATAATAATAATAATAATGCTAATATACAAAGGTACCTCTAAAAATACGCCTAGACCAGTCATACCTTTTAATATTTTTTTATTTCTGTGTAGAAGCAGCGTAACACTGAATGTGCATGAGTAGGACTTTTAGTTTTACAAAAACTTATGCAAAGTGGAACTTTTTTTTTTTTTTCCAAAAACTTTTCCTTCCGGATCTCACTATATTGTAGGTTGAAGAGTTTTAACACAAAACAAGCAACTCCACTCCAGTGAACATAAAAACAAACTTGGGGCCGACTCTGGCCTTTCCAACTGAACTTGGCAATTTCTCCTCCCTTTTGGATCTCTGAGCCAAACTCTTGTATTTTCATCTTCAACTGTGAGAAAATAAGGTGAAAAGCAAACCCCAAATCCCAAGATACTGGAAACTCATTCTATTCTGTTTCCTTTCGGCCGTAAGATTTCCCCACTCACTTTCAGGAATAAACAGTTTCGAGAGGCAATCTTCACAGTTTTAATGGTTTGTGGCATTCACAGTCTCTGAAGCCGAAACTTCTCTGTAAACTTTCCTTCTTCAACCACCTGGGACTTCTGGATATTGTCATTTGTACTCTGAGTGAGCTTTGCCTGCTCTATTTCTTCCGAATTTTCTTTTTTTTTTCTACAGCAGATACATTTGGACCAGTTTCAGGCCAATCATTGGTATAAAATAAAATATCAGAAATATTTCAAAAACTGTTTCTTAAAGTACAAATTATCAAAGTATTTTTTGTTTTTTACAAAAAAAAAACTTCTTTCATTTGCCTCTACTATATTTGATACAGTCAGTCAGAAGTCATGCCCCAATTTTTTTTTTCATACAGTGCTTGCAAGATAGAATATTGTATTATTTGTGTGGAAAATAGTTCTGTAAGGAAAAATTTGGAGTGGATACAGGTGATTTTCTTCTCAATTTACAGTCTTCAATATCATCACAAGAAGTATTTTAGTGGAATGAATTATCGAAATAATCTGCCTATGGATGGGAGGATATAGATAAAATAGAAGTACGTGTTATTTAACGTCCTTGAAAAGAATGGCATTGCTTCTAGAACTTCTGTAATCCTCTTTGTAAAGGCGTGCTGTTCCCAATTATGTTTCAACTGTGCTTTCTTGTGATCACGAAGGTCCCTAATTTTTTGCAAGCAAAAATTACCCTCAGAAGGAGTAGGGCATACGGGAAAGCCTGATTTAGGATGGGGTTCAGAGTGATGCTTCAAGTTTATATTTGCAAAGTGAGCTCCAAGTGGCTCTTGAGGTCTGCCCTTTGCCTGAGTCATAGTCTTAGATGAATCTACTTGGTGCAATCTTCAGAAATGTGACTTTTTTTTTTTTACTGCTACTAAGTGATAGCATTGTTTTTATTTGTCACTGTCATTTGGGCTTCCTGCTTTTCATTTTTAAGTTACCTTCTATTGTATAAAAATGTACCCCAGCAAGTCAAGAAAGGGGGAATGAACTAGGATTGAGAAGCCTTGGGTTTAATGTTGACTCTACCGGAAGGCATCTATTTAAAAGTGGGTGGAAAATATATTGTCCCATCTGCGATGTAGTTTTGACAGTGACATGAGAAAATGAGTACGAGTGGGCAATGCAACTTATAAAACTGTAGACAAAACTAGTCTCAGTACTTGTACTATAATAATTTTTTACTGTAATCTTGGGAAGGGAAGAAACTTCCCCAAAACATCCTCAGAGCAAGTTTATTTCTGTTATTGTTTTTCAGAGACTTTTGTTCTCTTCCTTTGTATGTAGTGATATTTTGATCCGAGATGTCATATTGTCACCACTGTGTCAGCCGGCTATTTCTGTGTAAGCTTCTGCCAAAACTCAGTGCTCAAACCACAATCATGTATTATAATAACTCTCGAGTTCTGAGTTCGGGGTTCAACTCATCTCAGAGGTGCTCGCTCACATCCGGTGGAGGGGGTGCTGTTGGCTATGGTAAGGTGGCTTCGTCTGGGGCCATTGGAATAACATGGCTCTGCTGCGTCCTCCGTCTTCTCCTGAAACAGAAAAGCGAAGCTGTGTCTACTTCAGAACAGAGTCAAGAGTGCAGTCTCTTTCTTACGTCCGCTCATGATAACATACCTTTGGCCAAAACAAGTCACGTGGGTAAGCCCAGGGTTGAGAAACTACGCTTCTTATCACTCCACGGAGCAAGTACTTGGGTAAGGACAGAAATAGGAGGAAGCACAAGTTTGGGCCGTACTTGCAACTTACTGCAGGAACCTTTCGAGAGTAGTTATGTGCCAAAGTGAGACAGTTGTGCCTGATGGTGCAAACCCACAAAATACTCCTATGTACTTTGCTCAGATGTCATCATAGATGAGCATATTTACTTTTTTCTTTTTCCCTTTCTTTCTTATCCTCAGTCAATTTACTTAGAGTTATTAACCCCAAATATGAGCCGCTAACACATAAAACGTATTGCTAGACAATACCAAATAAACATTAAAACTCTAGGTAGTAAAACACAGACACACACACATTCCCTTTTCAATTTAAACCATATTTTAAAATTTATAACATCAGATGAGTATCTTAAATCAAATCTCAATATAAAAACCATAAAGTAATATACTAATATTGCCTCTCTCTTGTATACATACATGCTGTAAATGTGTTTTCCTGTTTATTATAATCTTTATATTTCACAAATTGTAGTAACTTAGTTGTTTCCATGGTTCCTCATTTCCAGCAGATATGTTAGCAAAATAAATTCACTTTATGGCACTCTTTATAAAATTTGATCTCATTTAAATTATATTTATTTTTTCTAAATCAAACGCGTATGATTTTTATTGGAGATCCTTGGCTTTTTTGCAGTATTACATTGTTATTATAAGGTTATTAAAAGATAATTTAATAGTCTATTTTAGTAACTATTATTGCTTTTCACTAGATGTTTTCTTGTCAACATATTTTGCATTTATATTCCAATTGACTTTGCAGAACCTGATACTCTCTGAAAGGAAGGCTGATAATTATTCCCCGGTGCACACTTTGTCATATTTATGTTTCAGTCAGCCTGTTAGGAAATAAAATTGTATTTGGTTTTGGCATACTCATCATTTTCTTTTGTGTGTGTTTGTGTGTGAGGTAGTAATTCTAGCGGTTCAAATTTTGAACTCATACATTGATATACAGGTCATTGAAAACTGAACTATTTGGGACCTATTTGGAGTACAGCAAAGTGCTGACATAATCATCTAAAAGAGGTTAAGAAAATGTCAGTCCAGTGAACACAGTCCAGGGTTCTTTCTTTAGGAAGTAACAGAGGTTACGTTTTTTTTTTTTTTTTTAAGAAAAAAGAAAACGTGGACCTGAGTTTATAGGATCTATTTTTAATACTTACCTGCCCTGTGATCTTGAGGACGTTTTAATCTCTTGATTTCCTGTTTCCTGGTTTCTGAAAGAACTAATAATGAACTTTCCAATTTTATATCTTGTTGACATGACTAAATCAAATGGCAGGGAAGTATTAAGCAAATTCCAACATAATGCATTTACAACCTGCTACAGATTACATTGAGTTACGAGCTGGTGGTTATCGCCTGTAGCAACAGAGACCAGGGAATGAGCTGGGAATTTGAATAATTTTAGGGTGCCTCGGTGGCTACGTCAGTTAAGCTTCCGACTTGTCCAGCCGGGCATGGGGTTCTGTGCTGACAGCTCAGGGCCTGGAGCCTGCTTTGGATTCTGTGTCTCCCTCTCTCTCTGACCCTTCCCACTCCCCTCCAAAAAAAACATTAAAAAATTTGTTTTGAATGGTTTTAATAAAACTGAAGCCTCTCTGAAGCTTCAGATGACGGCTGGGCAGGGTCACCATGGAAACCCTCACAGCAGAAAAAGGGCTGCGTCGCTTGACTCTGTGACAGAAAGGGAGACACATTTGTCACGGGAAGTCATTGAGAGTTTGGTCTCTCAGAATCTATATGTAAATTGCAGATGTAAAGTGTAAGCTTCATATACAGAGAGTATCACACAACACACACACACACACACATACACACACACACACACAAATACACACAGATGCACATCTACTGATGGAAGATGTGGAGGAGGAAGACATTTCAGGTTGTGGCAAGAGCTCTGAAATGGTACAGAGACAGCTATGAGGACGTGCACAGGAATCTTCTTCCTGAAGTAAGGATTAACATTCAGGGAAGAAAGGATTTTTATTTTTTAATTTTTTTTATTTTTTAAGTTTATTTATTTTGAGAGAGAGAGAGAGAGAGAGGGTGCAAGCAGGGGGAAGGGGAGAGGGAGAGAAAAAATTCCAAGCAGGCTCTGTGCTGTCTGTGCAGAGCCTGATGCAGGACTCAAACTCACCAACCATATGATCATGACCTAAGCCAAGATCAAGAGTCGGGTGCTTAATCGACTGAGCCACCCAAGGGCCCTAGGGAGAGAGAATGGATGAAAACTTTAAAAAAATTACTTTTTAGGTTGAAGTATATGGAATGCATATGCACACACTTATTTAAACTCTTTTGCACAAATTTTTTAAATCGGCTTTATGGAGGTATAATTTTCTAAATAAAAATAACTGTTTCCTTAAGAGTCAGTAAGGAAAAAGAAAGCAGCCTTGTGAAACGTGAAAAGGAACTAAGAAAGATGAAACCTGAAAGCATTGGCACTGAAAAAAATGTAGTTTAATAACTATCTTAATAATATTGTGAGAAGGTATTTTGTAATTTTTTATTGTGTAATTAATAGCTGTGAAAGCCAGTGCCAAATTTCCAAGGAAGAGGAAATTTGTATGCATCTTCTTTTAAGAACAGATTCTGCTCTGCTTAATTCTTTAAAATCTCCTACAAAGTCAATTACTCTGTATTCATACAAAGAATTATGAATGCAGATTTACCACATCCTATTATGCACAGGAACTTTTCATAGATGAGATAATATTTATAGAACTTGATTTATGAATCCATAAAGAAGATGTAAATTAGTGTAAAAACTAAGGTTGCAAAGGAAATAATGTTTCCAAAATCTGCTTTCTCTTCTATATCATTTAAAAGGTTTTGGGACTGCTCCTATAAAAATCTATTCTTAGTTATTCTGGACTGGCTAAATTTGAATTTGAAATAATAAATTTCTGACTTGTCATTTAATTTTTATCAGAACAGTCATAACAAAAATGTTAATGAAAACACATCAATCTTTGATAGAAGGAAAAATGCATCAATTAAAAAGAGTGACAGAGACCCAAAAATGGAAAAATTATGGCTGCTTTTGAAGATGAAAAATTTTTTGCATGTGATAAAACCTCTACATTTATAAGATGAGTTTTTTTTGAAACAAATTATTTCTCTTTATGTAAATGTTTCCTCAATGCTTTATCACTTAGGAAATTGTTACTTCACATGTCTTAGTCTTTTTTTTTCTTCAAAATAATGTTAAGCCTGTCTCCTTCTGTGTTCCTGATAACACCTAGGATAGCAGTACTGAATATATAGCAGAGGCAGGCATTTGTCTAAGAACTGACTTGGTTAGCACTTACTACGTGGGTTCAGCTTAGTAACAATTTCACCTGCTCATTTTGCCCAAAAGATCTTCCAAAACTTGCTCTCAGTGATTGACTCTGTGTTCCTTCCCAGAGTCTTTGGATCACATTCATGTGTTAGGTCCAAATACATCTGAAGTTCAAGGAAATGTTGTACACAGTCCTGACTGGTGATGAGTCTCATTGACCCAGTGGGTAAGAAGGTTTTAAAGGGAAGAGCTAAGGGGCACCTGGGTGACTCAAGTCATGTCTCGTGGCTTGTGGGTTCCAGTCGTGCATCAGGCTCTGTGCTGACAGCTCAGAGCCTGGAGCCTGCTTTGGATTCTGTGTCTCCCTCTCCTCTCTGTCTTTCTCCTGCTCACACTCTGTCTCTGTCTCTCTCTCTCAAACATAAATAAAATAAAAAACCAAAAATCAAGGGAGTGCTAAGCATGGGATAGCTCTTCATTTATCTCTAAACTCACTAATTTCTAATAAGCAAGAACCACTTACATCAAGGAATTAGTTATCAGATGATCACAGATCAGAATGTGTGTGTGTGTGTGTGTGTGTGTGTATATTAGTATATATGTGTATATATGTGTGTGCATGTATTTATACACACACATTATGTATGTAGTAATATTCTTTTTACTTTAGATATGATGTTTAATTATTCAGAGACATAAATGGAAGAATTTGGTTTTAAACTCTCCTGTAATGTTAGTTGCTGCAGAGTGCTTTTGGTATTATCGATGCTTTAAACAAAATGAAGGTCATGGTGTATGCCAACTCTTGATTTTTGTTTGTTTTACTTTGCATTCAGTTATATACTTGTGCATAGTCTTTTTTATTACAAATGATGGTCTTCTGATGGTGATATTTAGTACTATATCACTATCTATCCATATCTATCTGTTGATCTCTTTGTGGCAAATAGCAATTTCTTATTAAGTAATGGCTTTTTTGGCCTCAAATAATTTCCCTGTCATTTTTTGCTGGTAAAAACTAATCTATTTTTCAGAATTTAGGTCAAATGTCATATATTCTACCTTTAAACTCTTAAATCACTCTTTCTTCTGTTCTTATAAAATTTTCTACCAACCTTTGACATAGTTCTAGGCTGGCAAAATCAACAGTTATGTGGGAGTAAATGATTAGAAACTTCTTTTTATAGTTTAGGAAGTTTGACCTGTCAGAGAAGTGGGAAACTGCCTCAAAGTTTTTAAAAACAACAGTGGTAACAGTGGTGTGATTGCATATGTGTTTTTTATAAATTCCTATGGCTGAAGTGTACATCATTAATTGGAGGAAGACAGACTGACTGGGGCCATAAAAGTTAGATATGGGTTCTCATACTAATCTTATTTTTTTATGTTTCTTTTAATTTTAAGAGAGAGAAAGGGAGAGAGATATAGACATAGAGAGAGATAGAGAAAAAGAGAGATATATAGAGAGAGGTTGAGCAGGCGAGGGGCAGAGAGAGGAAGACACAGTATCCTAACTGAGCAGGCTTCAGGCTCTGGGCTGTCAGCACAGAGCCCAGGGTGGGGCTTGAACTCAAGAGCTATGAGATTGTGACCTGAGCTGAAGTCAGATGCCTAACCAACTGAGCCACCCAGGTGCCGTGGTCTTAGCCTTTCAATAATCTATGTTGTGGTTGGACTGGCCCTTGTGGTTCTTATTATTACATAATGTCCTTCAGCAATAACCATCAGAAGACTTTGAAAACAAGCAAACAGAAGTTTTATTATGTATAGGACCTAGAAATTACACAGCACATCTGTGGCACGTAGCAAGATCACAGGTAAAGAGAAAGAAAACACACAAACTTAGGGTTCTGCTTTTACTGGCGCCAACAGTGGGGATCTAGGATTCCATGGGCTCAGTGTTTATCAGTGAATTAAAAGCATAAGGGTCAGAATTTAAAGTGCAGGAAGAGAAAAAGCAAATGGCCCGAATGGTCAGTTATTGCAATCAACTAGGATGTTTGTGGGTGAACATCCCACTGGCTCTTTATCTGGTTGTGTGTCTGGCAAAGTGTTTATATTTGATATACTCATCGTTGAAGAAAATGTCTTTGAAGTAGATTCCTTAACAATAGAGGCTTAAGTCAAATATTTGCATTACAAAAAGAAAAAATACTGTTGGGGTTTATACTTCATGTGCTTATCCTCTTCTGACAGCTAGGTTGTGTATTCACTTTTGGAATTCTAAGAATCCTTTGGAAAAAATACTCTTAAAACTCAGCAAGACTACAATCCAACCAAAAAAAAAAAAAGTGGAAAAAGATCTGAACAGAAACCTCATCAAAGAAGATATACAGACCACAAATAAACATGAAAAATGCTCAAAATCATAGGTTATTAGGGAATCACGAGTTAAAACAGCACAGAGATAGTACTGCACACTTATGTAGAATGGCTAAAATCCTAAGCACTGACAAAACCCAATACTAGCAAGAATATGAAGCATCAAGAGCTCCCCTTTATTGTTGATTGGAATAAAGAGTATATCTACTTTGGAAGACTGATAGTTTCTTACCAAACTAAACATACTCATAAAATGTGATGCACAATTGTGCTCCCAAAAGGTGGAACCAATCAAAATGTCTTTCAATAGAAGGATGGATAAACAAACTGCGGTATTCCCAGACAGTGGAATATTATCTAGCACAAAACAAACAAAGAAACAAAAGCAGTAACAGTAACACCAAAAAGCTATGGAGCCCCGAAGAGATATGGAGGGAACTTTATGTGCCTGCATATTGCTAGGCACAAGAAAAGTCTGAAAGGCTGAAAAGGTTACATACATTCTCTACAATTCCAACTACGTGACATTCTGGAAAAGCCAAAACTATGGAAGCATTGCATGGGTCAGTGGTTGCCATGAGTTCTTATGGAAGGAGGGAGGGATGAATAGGTAAAGCACAGGGGATATTTTAGGGCAGTAAAAATATTCTGTATGATATTCTAATGGTAGTAGATACATGTCATTAAATATTTGTCAAAACCAATAGGATGGTTAGCACTAGGAGTGAGCCTTAATGTAAACTATGGAATTTAGTTAATAATAATTTAGCAATATTGGCTTATTAATTTAACAATTATACCACACTAAGGCAAGATGTTAATAATAGGGGAAACTCTGGAGGGTTGAGGGGGTACTTTTCACTCAGTTTTTCTGTAAACAAATAACAGTTTAAGGAAAAGAAAACAGTTTAAGTCTATTAACTTAAAAGATAAATAGGGTCGCATGGGTGGCCCAGTCAGTTAAGCATCCTACTTCAGCTCAGTTCATGATCTCATGGTTTGTAGGTTTGAGCACCACATGGAGCTCTGTGCTGACAGCTCAGAGCCTGGAACCTGCTTCAGATCCAGTGTCTCTGTCTCTGCTCCTCTCTTGCTGTGCTTTGTCTTTTTCTCAAAAATAAATAAACATTTTTTAAAAATTAAAAATAAAAGATAAGTAAATAGGGTCACCTTGGGGATGCCTGGGTGGTTCAGGCGTTTGAGCAACCAACTTCAGCTCAGGTCATGATCTCATGGTTTATGAAATTGAACCCCACATCAGGCTTGCTGCTGTCAGCTTGGAGCCGGCTTTGAATCCTCTGTCACTTGCTCTGCCCCTCCCTCACTCACCCTGTCTCTCTCAAAAATAAATAAACATTAAAAAACTTTTTTTTCAATTAAAAAAATAAATAGAGGCACCTGAGTGGCTCAGTTTGTTAAGTGTCCAACTCTTGGTTTTGGCTCAGGTCATGATCTCACTGTTCGTGAATTGTAGCCCCACATCTGGCTTAGCGCTGACATCGTGAAGCCTGCCTGGGACTCTGCCTCCTGTCTCCCTCTCTCTGCTCCTCCCCTGCTTGCTATCAAAAATAAATAAATATTTAAAAAAAAGAATACCTTAGGGAATAAGTTTGAGAGGTCAAAGAGTAGATGATGATGATGATGATGATGATGATGATGACGACGATGACGACAGCAATCCTTATACAACGTAAAGGTTCATATAAGATGGTACCAAACAAGAAATAAGAGTGTAATAAACAAATCACAGCCTTCCAAAGTCTGGCCATATTACTTATTAGGTATGTGACCCAAGTCAGGTTTTTAATCATTGTAAATCTCAAGCATCTAATAGCAAAGCTTACAATATTCATATTATAGGGAACTCAGTAATGGAAGGACTTGTGGGGAGTACCCAGGCACACAAGACTGCTTTCCTCCTCCTTCCTGGAGATGTAATGCCCATGTCCTATTTGCCACTAAGAAACTTGAAGTAAGTTTTTAGACGGGAGAGCTTTGTACCTGAAGCAACGTTTCAACCTCTGGGGGCCAAAAGTTCTGTCCTCTTATAAAGACTAGGCATTTGTTATTAACTGAAAAATGTCACTCAGACATAAAGTCTTCATTTGCTTAGGGCATTAAGAGTTAATACTGTTTACTACACTGGAACTTTTGGAGACAAAACAGCATGGAGACACTAAGAACTGCCAGGATCTAGAAAAGATGCGCTGAGATCTTAGAAGTAGAAGAAGAGGGCAGGACAGCCAAAAATCTTGATTATGTATGGTGCCATGGAGACAAACACCCGAGTTACCAATTTTGTGCTTCTAAACTGCCCTAATGCTTAGGGAAGAATTAAAAATGAGATTATGTGTTCTTTTCTTGTTTTGATGTGGAAGTGTGGGGAAGAAGTAGGAAAGAAACCTTTTAACTTAAAAGGAAACCATCAAAAGGATTTATGAAATTGTATTTACTTGCAACCCATAGATGAGAGGAAGGATCTAGGGAAACATTTGACCTAAATCCTCAGTGATTGTGGATTGTGACTTTACCTTTTATTTTTTTTTAGTTTTGCTTTGTGGAGCCAACGCTAACAGATGAAATAATAAATGTTCCTGAAATCCTAAATTTTATTGTTAAAATCTTCATAATTGGAGACATGGGGTAATTTTAATTGGTGGAAAAACACAGCAACGGGTAATCAGTGAAAAGACAATCTATTCTTAATGGATAACTGGGAAAAGTAAATTATCAGGGGGAGAAATAAATCTGATATGTTGAGAACATCAGAGCTTTATGGACAGGACTAAAACCAACATGAATTATTTTTCTTGTGTTTAAAAATAATTGAGTTCAGGTATATTTTCCCATTTCTAGGTTAAACAACATTGAATGTAAACAAAAATAACTTAGCTGCTTTCTTCAGGAAATACTTGTTCCTGAGAGATCAGAGTGACCAACTGCATTAATTTCCTTATCAATACTAGCAGCACACTTATCAGGACTTCATTCACCTTGTCGTGCCCACCAATCTAAGTTATTAAGTCATACATTCTGTTAATTCATCCAGTTCCCTGATTTGAAAGGCCCATCTTAAAATAGCTCAGTCCAGGCACTAAGATACTATACCCAGCCTCTTTAAATTTCACTTTTGGGGACACTATTAAGACTCTGTCAAGGTGGTAATCTCCCTTAATGAGACAGGTCATTAAAGGTTATTTTGCTTGATCAATGTTATTTTTTGATCTTGGTGATCTTTGGGGGATTTAGCAGTTGGCAATCCTAGAAGTTTCACAGATCAGTTCAAAGTCTTTCTATCAGAGGTCAAGATCTTCAACCCAAAGCAGTATTCTCTCTAAAGTTTCCTTGGGTGTGTTCTTGGGTGAGGGAGGGATCTCTCCAGATGCTACACTGAAATAAATTCTACATTGAGTTTGAGCTCCAATGACTTTTTCTTCAAGTTCTCATCTCCAAAAGGCTTAGCTTATTTCAGCTTCTACACATGAATAAGGTATGTTTTGTTTGTTTGTTTGGTAGGGTGTGTATGTCTGTGTGTTTTCATAACTCGATTTTGTGTCCAGCTTTGAAATTCTTATCCTTGAAGGAAACATGCCTTTTACTCACAACACGTTCATCTGTCTTTAACTTATTTTTTATTTCCTGTCCCTGTCATATTCTGTCCTAAACTTATGAAAACAAGTTCTTAGACAAGGAGTTGGACATAAACTTGATAATTCATCCTTTTAGTTTACCCCAAAGGCTGATGAATTCAGAAAGCCATGACATACAGGTGCTGTGGGGAAAGTTTACATTGGACCATTTATCAAAATGTTATTAGTTTGCCACAGTATTGCCTAAATTGTCTATGAGAGTTTGGTTCAAGAAGAAACCTCTTGAAAACTTCTAAGCATCAGAAATATTAGGAATCAATTAGGTCTTTCATTTAAAAAATTTTTTTAACATTTATTCAACTTTGAGAGACAGAGAGAGACAGCATGAGTGGGGGAGGGGCAGAGAAAGGAGACACAGAATCTGAAAGAGGCTCCAAGCTCTGAGCTGCCAGCACAGAGTCCAATGTGGGGCTTAAACCCACAAACCATGAGATCATGACCTGAGCTAAAGTCAGAAGCTTGACCAACTGAGCCACCCAGGCACCCCTGATTATGTTTTTAATCAAGGACAGTGAGCCAATTAGATGAGGGCTCCAGGTATGGCATGTGCTTAGAAAAGATTACTCATTGCCAGACTTTGTTGGATTTGTCTCTTTCAAAGTTTTATGTTCTCTCTGGGACAGACTTCAGCTTACTTCATCTGTTCGTGCTGTCATTCTAATTATGTACTTATTTTCTAAATCACATAATTTCTCCAAGGACAGTTAGAATTATGTGGGCACTTTGAAGAACTTCCACTGTGAAGAAAATTATTCATTTAAGAAGGGACTTAGAACAAAACATCTAACATTCAGTAGTTTTTGATTCCTGGGAGGAAACTTCCAAAAGAAATTCAGATTCCAAAATTGCTTCTGTAAAAAAAAAAAATTGTAGCCAGGTCAAATGAAACACATGAAAAATATAAAATTATCTTTCTCTTTTATCTTCGTAAGTCATAACTCAAACCTACCAGACCTGAGTCTAATATTCCTTTTCCCTCCATTTATTGAAAGAGCATTTATAATCCTACATTACTCTCTGTTCTGACCACCCCCACACCCTCTTCTGACCTACTTCCTTTCCCCTCTGCTCAATAAGAAACCCTCATATCTCAATTGCCTTTTAAAGTTAAACCTCCTTCAGATTAGAGCAAGCTCCTTAGGACTGATTTTAAGCCTTAGCGTCATTCTTGTAAAGAGCTTTCTAAAGCCCCAATATGAAAGAACAAAATTTACAGAAGAGTTTAGATTAGTTCTAGGAGGATATAGAGCTCCACACTCAGTATTATTTCTTTCTTAAGGTAGGAGAGACCTCAAGTACAAGCAGTTGATGGAAAAGGCAGAGTGGGAATTATCTGAAAGTGTTGTGAGAGAGCCTTCCTCCCCAATCCAGTCCATCCATTACACTGAAAGCCAGAGGAGTTTCGAAAAGCTATAGATGTAGATGATATTTTGGAGGTTATCTTCAGCATCTTCACTATGAAAATAGACTGAACTCTAATTTACTCCTATAGGCAAAGAAGGAATGAGTCCCCTGGAAATTTCAATATGTATTTTTTAACACTTTTAGATAGCTTTAGGCAGGAGATCCGGAAGCATATGAAAACCTAGCTCTTCTTTCTTCTTGTAAACAGCCATAAGAAAGAAATAGTGACTATAATATCAAAAGAATATTGCAATGTGAATTACCCTATTACTGGATCTTCAACACCATCATGGATATTTTGAAAGAGCACTCGGAAAAAGCACACAAAAATCCAGAATAGGAGTTGCTGGCTTTACAGTAAAGCAATTAGGTGTTCCCACACCAAATATTAATCACTAGGGTGAGGGAGACTTTTGATAAAGACAAGTGTAGATATGATAAATGGAGCAGACATTGGAAAAATAATTCTTTTACACTAACTTAGATGTGGAGTAGAAAGAAGAGGCTGGTGATCAATGATGGTGCTTGAGGGGAAACTAAATGCTTAAATTTCTATTTTACACTTAAAGTCACAATGAGAAGTATCATGTGAATCTTTAAAAAGAAAACTTGATTTGGGTGCCAAAATATTTACCTTCTTACTTTTAAACCAAACAAATTCTTCAGAGTAAAAAACCTAATCAAATGGCAGGTATCTCTCATAATGCTCAGGTTTTCCCACCTCTCAGCTTACAGCCATCATTTCCAGACTTTATAATTGAGGGACATTCTTTCCTCTGTTGTGTAATTACATCTGCCAATATAAAAGGAAGACATCTCCTTCGCAAATAGAAGTGTCAGATTAAATATTCTGATATACTCTTATTTGTTTGTGTATTTTGGAAAACTCCAAATACACTCTATTGAGGGGCATAGAGATAGAGGAAGACACAGAATCCAAAGTAGGTTCCAGGCTCCAAACTGTCAGCATAGAGCCTGATGTGAGCTGCAAACCATGAGATCATGACCTGAGCCAAAGCCAGATGCTTAACTGACTGAGCCACCCAGATACCCCTCTAGCTGGTTGTTTTTTTCAAATAGCCACTCAATGAGAGCCTCATGAAGGGTGCGAAATGGGTAGTATAAAATTCAGTTTTTGACTCTAGTGTCAGAAAGGGATATTGGGGGAAAAAACCTGCAAATTACATGAGAATAATCTCTGGCACTTTCAGGAAGAACACTTGTTGGGACTAGAGAATCTCAAGTGGATACTTTCAAAATTTTAATGAAATAAATCACTCACTCTAGAAAAGACAAATTGGCCACTGTGGTCAACAAGCATTGCTGGGAAGTTTGGGTAAAGTTGCTGATGTTGTCTTTGACAAATGTCTCAGTGGTCATCAGCACAGTCCTGGTAAAAATGTGAAGAGGCATGGATAAGAGCGCAAATATCAGAATCCTTTTGACATCTCCCAGTAGGTTTCATACCACTATCCCCCACAATAGATCTTGAATATGTTTGGTTAATATTTTCTTATTTTAGTGATGGATGAGAGCTTTTCCTTGTCAAAGAGCTATGAGTTTGATACTGTCAAAAAGTGTCACTTGAATCTGTTTTCCCAGCCTGGGGATCCCAACCTATTTCTCTGACGATAGGCGTCCATTTTACTGGGACTGTCACAGAAGAGATTTTCAATACTTTGCTGCTTATTCAGATACTTCACTGCCCTTATTATCCCCAGTCTTCAAGAATGGTAGAAGGAAAAATGGAAGTCTTAAACTAAAATAAACATCAACAAAATTTTCATGCAGTATAGGAATTCCTACGGTATTGGTATTGTTTGTAATGACAATGGAATTAACTGTTCTTAAGGGGTAGCTGACTCTTCCCTTCTGAATTCGGATTTGGCTGCCTCTTGTACTTGGCATATTGGCTTTGACTTTGGATTCTTCTATAATAAAAGCAGACATTGCCTAATATTAAAAGGGATTCATGGTATTCACCTAGTTTTATCATCAGCAGATATTCATACTTTCTTCAACATCCTCCTAGACAAAACTTGAATTTAAGATGTTAAATTTTGAGATCTTGTCTTCTGGAAAAGACATCAGATCATGCATTGAATTTAGTGTGAAATTTCTTATTAAGTGCAGTAACTAGTTAGCACAGAAGCAAATACTTTAGGAATATATTTGTTTCTTGGATATACATCCCACAACAAGGAAAGAAAAATCATCCTCAAATCCTAGAAAAGTATTTCAACCAGAGACCTCACCCAGAAGCTGATCTCCAGGGAGATACAGCTTTAACCTAAGATTATTGTATCAAGTTGATGATTGCAGAAAGTCATTGATCCAAGGCACACAGAACAAGATAATCAAAGACATAGATTGTCACACTTTAATTTGAATGCTTTTATTCTTTATCTTTCTAGATATTTTCTTTTCTCTTTGCAGGTTTAAAGTTCTGGATTATTAGTATACATGCAACCTTTTTATTATGATGGTTATGGTATCTCCAAGGTCCTTACTCTTAATATTGCTTTGTGCATCCTGAGTTACTACTTATTATATGTCCTGCTATAATTTCCTGAAATTTTACTAAAATATACAAACAAGCCACTAATTTTGTTATCAGTTTCTATTGGATGGCAGACAGCTTTCTTTTATATGTTAGGTTCCTTTTTATAAGTTATGTAGTGTCTCGGATCAGTAGATTTGATCTACAGAATATTTTTAGGATGGCAAGCATAAGTAAGCCAGAAAATCAGGACTCCATAACACTTTATCACATCACATCTAAAGAGAGGAACTTTGCAACTTTGCCTTCTCTTTTTTCTTCCTTCCTTCCTTCCTTCCTTTCTTCCTCTCTATCTTTCTTTCTTTCTTTCTTTCTTTCTTTCTTTCTTCCTTTCCTTTCCTTCTCTCTCTCTCTCTTTTCAACAACTAGCTTTTTCATTTAAACTTTTACTGAAATACACCTGGGGAAAAATAAGAAACAAATTCTATCTATTCAGAGGTTACATTCCTTTCACATATCTTGTAAGAGAGCTAAGTGACATTTTCTTAACTCCAAACATTTTGCTTTAGATCTACTGGAAGTTTTGTATGCTAAATATGACTTTGGGTAATGTTGGCCCCCTTTTAGAAATGGCAGAAAATCATTAAAATAATAGTTGACACCACAGTACATATTTTGGCTGAAAATAAATTTCTGGTCAATCACTAAATGATTATTGCTGGATTTGAGGCTATAGGGACTATGAGGTGATAGCTACAAGAGATCTGTTGCCTGAAGGCTGCCTGATTTCACCAGGGCAATGGTATCAGACAATGTTTCTTTCATTCTCTCCATTTTTTCCCCTAGAAGAGATCTATAGATAACTTAAATCAAGAAGGAGAAAATTTGGGATTTCAGTTTGACAATTTTAATGCTTAAAAGGGATATTTGTTCTTTTCAAAGTTCGTTTCATTCTTTTAAAGAGTCCCCCAAATTGTGAATTTTATAGTTCAAAAAATAAAAGAACAAGATAGTGTCAATGTGACTTTAGAACACTGTCGTTAAATTGGACAGGCAGTAGATAAAAATGAAGCCGCTTTAGACCTGTTATTAGTCTTTGAGAATAGCACATATGCCATCATAGGGGTAGAATTGTGCTTATATATTTTAGATCTCTCATGTTACTTTACTATAACAAAAAGATCCATGAAACAAATAAATAAAATTAGGTGATTTGTTTAGTACCCAGTTGAATTAATTTAGTGAAAGCTGGTCTGTGAGCACTTCAGATAAAGGAGAAGATTTGCTCTCTTGCTTTAATTTGGACTATTTTAGCCACTGTCTTAGAAATAAACTGTGGGCTCTGATCCTAATCTTTCTCTGAGTATTTTTCTAGGTTACAGTCTCCCATGTGTGATCATAAGACAAATCCCATCGCTCAGTCATTGTCATAAAGGCTATACAGCCGTTGGCCAATGAAAAGTTTCAACAAACGATCATCCAGCTAATTTGACACAAATAGATATTGGGACAGCGGCCATAGAAGGTTTCATTCATGCCAGTGTACATTAGAATTGAACCAGAGAAGCAAAATCAGTAGATGTTGATTGTAGGGACTGGCAAGGCAAAACTAAATCTGTAGGCAGTCTGCCAGGAAGGTTGGAATTCCTAAGGCACAGGCTGAAGTTGACCACAGGTGACATTTCTTCTTCAGGGAAGCCTTAGCCCCATCGTAATACTTTTTGATGGATTGACTCAGTCTTACTCAGACTACCTATGATACTCTCTAGGACATAAAGGCAACTGATTATTAACTATAATAATGTCTACAAAATATTTTCACAGGAACACATAATGTTTCATTGAAAAAGTTAAGACTGTAGCTTACCCACGTTGGCATATTAAAATGACCATCACTGTTATCGAATGCTCACTGATCTTTATTACTTTAATCTTCATTCTATGGCTGCCATAACAAGGTAACACGAATTTAGAGGCTTAAACAACATACACCTGGGAGAGGAGCTGAGAGAAAGGGAGACAGAGGATCTGAAGCAGGCTTTGTGCTGTCAGCTCAGAACCCTACACAGGGCTCAAACCCGCGAAAGGTGAAATCACCTGAGCTGAATTCTAAACACTTAACCAAATGAGCCACCCAGGCACCCCCTGTCAAACACTTTGTTGTATCTTTGGAGATAATCATGTGATTTAAAAATTCTACTGATATGCTATGTTACACTAATTGGCTTTTGTATGTTGAACCAATCTGGCATTCGTGGAATAAATCCCCCTTGGCCATGGTGTATAATTCCTTTTATATATTGTTGCTTTCAGTTTGCTAGTATTTCATCAAAGACCTTTACATCCATATCCAAAGAGATTTTTGGTTTGTTTTCTATGTGTCTTTCTCTTTTAGTTGTTCTTTCACTGATTTCTTTTACAGCAAGTGGATATTTTCAAATGAAGCATTTAAACTATTTCCATGTTTTCACTATATCTTTTGAGTTTTTTTAAAAGTGGTTTCTTTAGGGGTTACTACATACATCTTAACTTACCAGAATAAATTTCATATTGATGCTAACTTAATTATATATCAAGATAAAGGAATATCGCTTCTGTATAACTTGTTATGGAGTGCATATTTGTTCCATATGTTGAAGCTTTTTTTAAAATGTTTTTTATTTATTTTTGAGAGACAGAGAGAGACAGTGTGAGCAGGGGAGGATCAGAGAGAGAGGGAGACACAGAATCTGAAGCAGGCTCCAGGCTCTGAGCTAGCTGTCAGCACAGAGTCTGATGCGGGGCTCGAACCCACGAACTGTGAGATTATGACCCAGGCCAAATCCGGATGCTCAACAGACTGAGCCACCCACGCGCCCCTGTTGAAGCTTTTAACCCACTAAGTGATAGTATTAAAAGGCAGAAACTTGGGGAGGTAATTAGGTTTAGATGATATCATAAGGATGGGGTCTCATGAGAGGATTAGTGTCTTTACAAGTAAAGGAAGAGCCCAGAGCTTGCTCTCTCTCCACCGTCTGAGGACTTAGAATGCAACAAACCAAGAAGGAATTTCTCACCAGAATCTGACTATGCTGGCACCGTGATCTTGAACTTCCAGCCTCTAGAGAAATAGAGATGTCTGGTATTCACACCACCCAATCTATGGTATTGTATTATGGCAGCCTGAAATGAATAAAATATAACTTTATTTTCTCTTTCCCTCTTTTTATAATATTGTTATTATATATATATTATATGCATTGATGTTGCAAACCCAGTAATACTTTGTTATCTTTATTATTTCACATTCTGTACTCATTTTCTTTGTTTGTCGGCTTTCATCCACCTCCTTGATGCTGCTATTGGCAAATATATTACAAATATATTAAGCACATTTCTATTTTGCAGGGCCAACAATACATTATATATGTATTATATTATACTCTTGTTTTGTCAGTCAGTGAAGAAAGGAGAAAATATGCTTTTATATTGTCTCTTATAATTATATAATTACTTTTACTAGAGCTCATATTTTCCCAGGTGGATTTAAATTGCTTCTTGGGATCTGTTGTTTTTAACCTAAAGTGTTGTTTAGTGTTTCTTGTGCAGTGGGCCTGCTAACCATGAATTCAGTTTTTGTTTATCTAGGAATGTCTTTAGTCGACCTTCATTTTTGAAAAAATAGCTTTGTTTGATAGAGAATTGTTGGTGGTCAGGTTTTTTATTTTCTTTGAGCATTTTGAATATGATATCCTATTGCCTTCAATTGATATTGTTCCTGTTGAGAAATCAGCTATTAATCTTATAGAGGTCCCCTTGGAAGTGAGGAGTTGTTTCCTCTTGCTGCTTTCGAGGTTCTCCTTGTCTTTTTCAGCACTTTTTCTATGTTGTGCCTGTATGTGGATCCTTTTGCATTTTCCTACTTGGAATTCATTGAATTCTTGGCCATGCAAATTAGTGTTTTCTGATAAGACTGAGAGTTTCAGCCATTAGTCCTTTGAATATTATTTTTTGTTCCTTTCTTTCTCTCCTCTCCCCTTAGACTTCCGTCAGATGTATGGTAACACACATAATGCATGTCTCACATTTCCTTGAGTAGCTGTTTACGTTTCTTCTTTCTTTATCTTCCCCATGCTCTGTTCTTCAATTTGCACAATATCTATCAATCTGTCTTCAGTTTGCTAATATCTTTCTTCTGCCAATTCAAGTCTGCCATTGAGTCCACCTATTTTTCACTTCAATTCTTTTACCTATCAATTCCAGAGCTTCCATTTTTTTCTTTTTATATAATTTCTCTTTACTGATAGTCTATATTTGGGGTGACATTGTTATTATATTTTCCTTTATTTTTAAAATTATGATTTTTTTTTATATCTGTGAAGCTTTTTCCTGTTAATTTTGACATCTGGCTGCCCTCACACACCATTTTCTTTGTCTTCTTTGTTCGGCGGGGTGTCATACTACTGCTTCTTTGCATGCCTCACACTTTATTGGTCCAAACTGGACACTAAAGAATATATTATAAATTTGGGGGTACTGCTGGTCTCTCTTCAAGGCTGGATTACTTTAGTGATATCTATCTCCCCCACTCTGCACTCTGTGCTGAGAGCTCAGAGCCTGGAGCCTGCTTCAGATTCTGTGTCTTCCTCTCTGTCTGCCCCTCCCATGTTCCTCTCTTTCTTTCTCTCTCTCAAAAATAAATGGAAAAAAAAAACATTAAAAAATATTTAAACATACTTTTCTCTCTTGGTATTAAACCGGCCACACTCTTCTGCCTTTGTGTAAAGTGATAGGGGTGATGAGCAAATGTACATGCCCCATATCAAACAGCACTGAAAACAAGCAAAAATAACTTAGGTATTTGGTCACAGGAATGTTTATGTTTTTATGACAATGCTGTTTAATTTTAATAGCTAATCAAGACCCAGAGTTTGTCAAAACTCCCTTGAAGACTCATTCCCTACTGTGCTCAAAACTATTAATGCTTAAACTCTTCCCAAATTCAACCAGTTTCCCACTTTAAAAGACCCATTTTAAAATGACTCAAGGCAGACCATAAAAACCTAAACCTCTCCCTTCCAAACTTACACAGGGTATTGACATTACTGTGGCTCAGCTTGGTCAAGGAGTGTGTGTGTGTGTGTGTGTGTGTGTGTGTGTGTGTGTGTGTGTGTTCAATACCGCAGTTTCAAACACTGCACTGCCTGATCATCTCAATTTTTCTGATGACTATCTTTTAGGAAGTTGACAGTTGACATTGGAATCAAGTAAAAACAAGATATTGACTATGGAAACTGTTGAAAGTTAGGAAGAAATGAAATATTTGTGAAACTGTACTTTATTCATTTTTGCATGTTTGTGTGAACTGGCTCCAAAACAATGAAATTGGAAGCATAGGAATGATGATGGAACTGTTCAATGACAAGTACTATAAAGTGAAAAAAACCGAGGGCTTCAGAGAAACACTAGGAAAAGTATAGACAAAGATTGTTTGTTTTCTCCTGTGGACTTTCTATGTAAAGCATGAGATGTAAACAATGCGTGCTTTGTTTCTTTGTTTTGCTTTACGTATTTTCTAGTCTATCCATCTCAATGGTAAGTTAACAGAGGTGAAATATATATTTTTCCTTTTTTTTTACTATCATAAAGACAGATAAAGTAAATACTTCTGGGTTTTGTGTAAAGGGCTTCTACCAATTACTAAAATTAATGTTTTCTGAAGCAATGCTACATGATGGTTGAGGACTGAGTCAAGTGAGTATAAAGGTTATAGATCCTTAACTTTATTGAGCAGGAATAGCTCTGGATATCAATAACCAATAGTTTTCAACCCGAGCTGTCAGTTGGAAATCACCTGTTGAAGCCACATCTCTTAGTGTTAGGCTTTAGCGTCTCCACAAGGATTCTGATGCCCCGTGATAATGTAGCGGGGTTATCCATCTACATCTGGGGAAATAAAGATTCCAGAGATTGTGTCCTCACTCAAGGTTATCAGATGAATAAGTGGTGATTATGAAATTATAATTTAGAATTTCTTATATCAAAGAATCCTGAATAGATAAATCATACAACTAAAACTGACTCTATAGTGTATGCCTCGAGACATTTTATATTCCTAGTTAATCTTCTAGGTCACAGTTGTCATACTTAGGTTAACTTGTTAACCTTAGTCTACTCTGATTCCTTTGTATCTAAGGTTATGAAATTAATGGCCCGTGGGCAAAATTGAGCTTGCCATGTTTTTCATACGGACTGTGAGCTATTAATTGTTTTTACATTTTTGAAGTTGTTGAAAAAAATTTAAGAAGAATAATATGTGTGTACATGATTTAGGTAGGGTTAACATTGCATTTATAAATAAAGTTTTGTTAGGTACGGCTTGCTTATTTCCATATCGTTCGTGCTTACTTTCAGCTCACAGTGGTGGAGTTCAGTAATTATGACGGAGACCATATGGTCCACAAAGCAGAACATATTTATTATCTGGCCTGTTACAGAAAAGGTTTGCCAATGCGTACTTTTCAACAAAGAGTTAAAAGTTCTGCATCAGAGGAAATGTGTGTGTGTTTGTGTGTGTGTAATTATGCAGCATATGGAGTGGTTGAATGCTTTCTTAGGCATGCTTCTCTGTATTCCTTTAATGCCACTCATTATTCTGTTTGACTTTAATTGTGTTCTTGGGTTGATATGTTAAAGATTAATGATGCACTTATCCTAAATCAAGATTCACAGAGATGTGAAGATGTAGCAGGCAGTAGAAGGCATAATAGTTAAAGACGATACTCTTTTTCCTCTAGAGAAATCCTAAAAATTCTATGTGTAAGGAATTTAAGTAGTTATAGCAAATCTCCCAGAGGGTGCCCAGTTCTGCCATTTTCTTACCATAAAACTGACAGAACACCTATGCTATACCACTTGGAAAAAATATGAAAGCTAATGTGTGATGTCAGTCATTTTAGGTTTAATTGAACAGTGAGTATACATAGTACTTGCATATGCCTCTAGCTGAAAACAAAAGTTAAAACCTGTGCTTAATGAGATGTTAGTAACTGTCACAAGATCTATGTCCCCAAAGCAAAATATTATTTAGTAATAGGTATAAACCCTTGCAGGGCTCCCAGGACAAACGTAACTACCAAATAATCAACACTTGCAGTCGTTAACATGTTATGGGAGGGTGAAAAGCGGTTCCTGTTGATTAAATGGACAGCAGTTAACGTGTTGCCTACTGGGATTGAAACGACCAGAACAACAACAGGACAAGCAGCGGCGGCGGCGAACATATCCCGAGACAGTTTCAGACACTTTATGTTTTAAATCACTGAAATCCTCACAGTGGCCCCACGAGGTGGATGCCATTACACTGTGCTGTGCACACCATGCATGGCGTTTTGAAACATCAGTACGTATTAATGAACTATTTCAATATATTTCCAATGATATTTCTTCTAGTTTAAACATTAATAAAAATTCCAAATAGCAATATTAACTTAGACTCAAAGTAAATGTTTGAATTGTAGACCATTTAAGTTTCCATATTTGGCTGTCATGAGAAAAGTGTTCTGTTTTCTCTTGAAATATATTTTCCTTAATCTCTACCTAATTTACAAATACAGGTATATATTCCTTTATTGTGCTTCATCTTAATTGTGTTTGGTGGATAATGTGTTGTTCACAAATTGAAGGTTTGAAGTAACTCTGTTGAGCAGGCCCAACAGCATTTGCTCCCATTGTGTCTCTGTGTCACATTTTGATGATTCTCACATTTCAAACGTTTTAATTACCATTATTATATTTGTTATGGTGATCTGTGATCAGTGATTGTAACTCACTGAAGTCAGATGATGGCCAGTATTTTTAGCAACTAAGTATTTTTTTACTTGAGGTATGTCCAGTGTTGTAGACATAATGTTATTACACACTTCATGGACTAGAGAATAGTGTAAATATAACATTGATGTGCACTGGGAAACCAAAAAAAATTATTTGACTCATCTTATTGTGATACTCACTTTATTGTAGTGGGCTGGGACCAAGCCTGAACTATCCCTGAGGCATGCCTGCATTTTTTCCCAATTTATATAACTACTAATTAAATGTGTGTATATATATGTATATACACATATACACATTGTGTGTATGTTTGTGTATACATACATTTATGTGTATAGGTTTTTACTTTTTCTTTCATTGTTTTCTCTCATTTTCCCTTCAAATGTGTTATAATAGTATCATGAGTAACTACTCCAAATAAAAATTCTATCTAATGAAGTCAACAAGACTTAGTTGCCAATGCTAATCGATTAATTCCTCTTTTAGCTCTCCGAGCTTCTTAAAAGTAACTTCTTTGAACTTATGTTTTTTTATCCATTAGACAAAGCTTGTAATATGTATTTGGCTGAATTGCTGTGAATTAGAAATAATGTATGCAAAGTCACTACCTACAATACCTGTCACATTGGAAGTAAATAGAAGTGCAGCAGTGATACATCATTGTACAAGTATATTTTATTAGTACATCATCAAAGTATTATCCTCCAGGACTATTAATTGTTAGAAACAAAGGTTCAAGTGAAAAAGTTCACCTTAAAATTGAATGCATTTATTTTCATCTTAATGGACCTGCCATGTCTTGGGCATAATCTTTCCCTGTTCAATTTAATACAATGTAAACAACATTCACCTCAGGGTAATGATGAACATTGGTTTATTGCCAAAAAGCTTTTTGTTTCCTGAAAATACATAGAATATGAGGCCTTTACCCTTCTAATAAATCACCAAATGTTTCACTCTTAGCCTACTTGGAAAACCACAGAAACAGCTCTGAAACAATAGAGAAGAACTGAGCCAGATGTGAAACAGGTTGATGTAAGAGACAAATTCATGTTTTATTTTCCTGAATGTTAAAAATGTTAAGCACATACCATATTTTGTTTTCCTTACATGTTTTGAAAAAGCAAACTACCTTATCAAACTGGTAAAGTTGCTATGCAAAAATAAATAGGCTAATAGCCTGGAAGGTTTGTGAGGTATTGGATCCAAAACTGTTGTCACTTAACATGGGCTCGATGTCCACGGTTGCACATTTTTCAAGTAAATTGGCAGAGCTATTGCAGAAAGGAGGTTCCAGGACCCATGGCAAGCAGGTCTCTACAGTTTCAAGTTGTAGTGTTGAGACTCAAATCATTTCATTTTCTGAAGCTCTTTCATTGAATCAGGGAGATTTTAGTATAGTATTTAAAATCTAAAGACGGTTTTGTACATTTCAACCTGGCGGAGAAATCAAGACTCCCATAAAATGATTTCTTTATTTTTTCTCTCTTGTCTCAGAACAAACATCTATATTCTAAGCTGTATCTTCTTCATGCAGCAAAGTCTCCACCCGCTCCTCCTGCATCATTACTGTCCTTACCTCCCACTCCTGAAGTCAGGACCAGCTTCACCTTCCCTATGGGCTCAAACTTTGTCTTTCAAATTTTGTAGAGGCAAGTCTATGGGGTAACAGTAATAGAAGTAAGGTAGCAAGCAAGCCTCAACATCAAATGGGAGAGACATTTATCTTAATACTGTAATTTGTTCGTAGCAGAGCTTTGAATGCCTTTCATCCCTTTCCTAAATCATCAAACTCTCTGTATTAAAGGAAAGAAAACTCCAATTCAACTGCTCATCCAGAGTCTTAAATGATTCCTTTTAGTTGTACCTACAGTCACTTCAGGAATGATATAGTCATGATTCTGAGTAGATATTTCCTCATAATGAGACAGATTGGAGTGCTAATACTTCATGTGAGGAGTCTAATCTGCCACTCTCCAGGTTATAGCCCATGACTTGGTTCAACGCTTCGGACTGAAACAGAACAAATTCTTCATTTATTCTTCATGCACACAGCAAGTATTTACTGAACATCACTAGGTAGTGGTCTATGTAATGAGCAGCAAACAAAATAAATTCCTACTTTCATGGGCCTCACATTTTAGTAAATTTAAAAAAATCAACAATGAAAGAAAAATATATACCATATTAGGTGGAAATAAGTGTTAAGTGGGGAAATACAATAACAGAGGGGCTAGAAAGTGTGTGCGTGAGTGCCTGCAAGAGTTAGGAATATAAATAGGCTGGGTATAGAAAACTCCCTGAGAAGGTGACCTTCCAAGACCAAGATAAGGAAAACCATTTGCATATATGGAAAACTATTTCCCAGCAAAAGGAACAGCATGACAAAGGCCCAAAAGAGGGCAATTTTATTCCATTTGCTCCATGGCAGTTTGAGAACTATTTAAGGATCACTGGTAAGTCACTGAAAACTTCCTTTAGTTGAAAAATACATTGATTTCCTTTATTTCATAGATAAAATAATTTAGAAAATCTTTAACGATACAGTAGCCTTTCTTCTGGGAACCTGCTCTCTTTTGTATCCATCATCTTTTTTGGCATTTGCATAGGATAATACTAAATATTCACTTGTACCTCTTAAAGAATGACTGGCATGAATGATTATATTTTAGTACTTTTTTTTTTTAAGTATAGTTCTGACACAAATACAAAGAACACTTTGTGGGCTATTTATTTGTCTTTTATACTAGTTCTATTCACTCTCTCTCATTCTTATTCTTCTTTTTTCCACCTTTCTATCCCACAAAGAGCCACTGAAGTACAGATTCTTACTGAAAATGTAATTATTCTATTTCTATCTCAATCGAAGCTAAAGAGGCAAGGAAGGAGTGGTGAGCATTTGACAAAGTCCACTTCTTCACTTAATCTTTGTTCTTCAATATCTTTCTGATTCGGTACCTAGTAGCAGAATTGGAATTGCTGAATAACAAATTGCTAAATTCTAATGAATTTCTGTTAAGTGTCATCATTATCTCATTTTTCTCTAAAAGTCAAAGTGATAAAAATCAGTGAAGCATCAGTAAATGACCTTACAGTCTTCACCTTCTTTAAAGTATAAATTTCCCCTAGACTTTGGATGCTCATTATAAATCATGTCAGTCAATAATACCTGTTATAAATAGAGTGAAAATATAATTTTTCACACAAATGTGAATTTTTGAAAGTGACCATGGGCACTATTAAAAATTAAATCATGATAATAGGCATGAAACAGAACTATGTAAAGCAAAACTTATGTTTACTGTACTTGTAAATTGCACTTAATAAAATCACATAGTGGCTAACAAGTCACATTCCAGAGTCAGAGAAGGGGGTTTGTATTTCAATGTTTATAATACGGCTGTAGGACTTATGGGAAATCATTTAATCTCCCTAACCCTCATTCTATACATTTGTAGGGTATAGCTCTCCATTGTATTTATTTCCCAAGATTTCCATGAAGATTCATCTGGGTTGTATATTAAATTGTTTAGCTTAGGGGTTATGTATATTAAGCACTTGAAAAATAGAAGCACAATTTCTTTGTGTAATTTTCCATTTCTTTTATTAGTGTTCTATAGTTTTTAGAGTACAGATTTTTTTTTAACTGTTTGGTTAAGTTTATTCCTAGCTATCTTATAGATTTGGGTACAATTTTAAATGGGACTGATCCTTGATATCTCTTTCTGCTGGTTCATTATTGGTGTATAGAAATGCAACTGATATCTGTCAGTTGATTTTTGTATCCCGAAACTGCTGAATTCATGAATCAGTTCTAGCAACTTTTTGGTGGAAAAAGCTGGGTTTTCTACATAGAGTATTATGTCATTTGAGAATAGTGAAAGTTTTACTTCTTACCTGCCAATCTGGATGCCCTTTATTTCTTTGTGTTGTCTGATTGCTGTGGCTAGGACTTCCAGGACTGTGTTAAATAACAATGGTGAGAGTAGACATCTGTCTCATTCCATGCTCATGGATTGAAGGAACAAATATTGTTAAAATGTCTATACTACCCAAAACAGTATACAAATTTAATGCAATCTCTATCAAAATACTACTAGCATTTTTTGCAGATCTAGAACAAACAATCCTAAAATCGGTATGGAACTACAGAACACCCTGAATGGCTAAAGCAATGTGCGTAAGGAAAAGTAAACCTTGAGGCATGACAATTCCAGACCTGAAGCTATATTACAAAGCTATAATCATCAAGGCAGTATGGTTCTGGCACAAAAACAGACACATCGATCAATGGAACAGAATAGAAAACCCACAGAAAATGAACCCACAATATATGGCCAGCTAATCTTCAACAATGCAGAAAAGAATATACAATGGAAAAAAAAGAGAATCTCTTCAACAAATGATGCTGGGAAAACTGGACAGGGACATGCAGAAGAATGAAACTGGACTACTTTTATAAGGACACAGGTCTGAATCAAACTGACTCTGACCTTGGAGGCCTAGGTGTCAGCTTCTCAGAATCATAAGACAATAGAAGGGCACACCTTGCCCAAGGCAGGAGGGACCACCCTTGTGACACCCAATCAGGAAAAGCCAGCTAACACCCTTAACATTTCTAAGGGCAGGCCTAAAGATAGAAGCTATAGATAATCACCTATTGCTTAAGGCTAGTCACACCCTACTTGAGGGTCCTGGGTCCACTCTGTAATTGGTTAAAGTTACTGTCAATGATGTTATGCTATAGTGATTGGATCACTATACCTGTGTCACCATTTCCTGTAACTCCCCCTTCCCAAAAAAGCCCTACCCCGCCTTTGTTCAGGACTTTCAGCATGAATCCACTGTGCTGGTAAAGTCTGTGAGCCCGAGCTTAGGCTCAGCCAACCTAAGCCCGTAATAAAACTGCCGTTTGCCTTTGCATGCGTGACTCAGTCTCCCTGGTAGTCTCTGGTTTTGGGGGGCGATATTAAATCTGGGTATAACACTTTCTTACATACAAGGGTCAACTATGGGAAAACTGAGCCACAGAGATGTTAAGAAGCTTATCGAAGGCTACCTAACAAATAATTGGTAAAGCGAAACCAAACACAGGCAGTCTGGCATCTTAACATTTAGGACACACTCTCAATATGAATATAAATGACCATGAATTATACAGCAAGTTTAGAAAAAGACAAATACATGCTATATTTTTAAAAATTCATTTCTCTTTGCAGTTAAAATGGAGTAATAAAAATTAAATTTATTTCCAATCTCAAAAACCCTACAAAATTGGACAAAGTATATGAAATAACTATTTTAAATATTTTAGAATAGGTAACAGGCACCATGAGGAAATGATTCTTGAATAAAACAATGACAAATAGAGTGAACCCCTATTATTACTCTAGACTATTGCTTGGATGGAGTTTCTAGACTTAAATACAGAGTTTGGGGAGACAATCGGAGCATGGAATTCCTGGTAAGTTAAGAAGCCAGAGTTTGGAGTTTGGAAGAACAAAGTAGTTAATATTTACACAGCACAAAGTGCTAGAGGGGAGAGATTGACAGATCATGAGAACTGCATATTTGTAATAGGGCACCTCTCATTTTTATCTGAGTATTAAGATTTGCATACTTGAAGGGGCGCTATCTGAAATTAGGAAAAGAAGTACTGGAAACGAATGTGCATGCAATAATGCTTGTATCTCACAAACAGCTGGGAAAGGTTAGTGTTTGAACCAACCAAGGTGGAAAGACTCACTAATACAGAGGGCACAATGTATAGTGCTCAGAGGAGTACTGCATTAGTAATAAGAACAAATTATCTCTATACTAAGTGCTTGTCTTGAGCCACCTAACAAACCTGAGAAGCAAGTATTAAAAGGTTCAAACTAATCCCAAGTGTTTTAACTGGGTCCCCAAACGAAGCCCAGCAATATTTAAAGAATGACACAAAATCACCAAGAAGCAAAAACATAAGATCCTCGATTCCCAACATCCATAGAAAACTAACAACCATGAAACAGCAGAAAAATACAATGGATAACCAGGATAAAAAGTCGACAAATGGAAGCAGATCCAGAAATGAAAAAGATTATAGAATAAGCAGTAAAGCATATTTAAACACCTATTATAAGAATCATTCACATTCAAGACGGTAGAGAAAAAAATGAACCGTAATGAGTAGCAAAATAGAAGGTGTAAAAAGAATGAAATTAAATTTCTAGAGACGAAATACCTATCTGAAATGAAAACACATTGGAAGATGTTAACAGGAGATTAGAAACTTCAGAATAAAAGATCAATGAATATAAATGTTGCAGATTCTCGGTCTGCAGTTCTCTCTTGCCCAGCAAGAGAGGGGACACAGAATTAAAATGTGAGAGAGGTTAATGTCTGGGAGGAGACAAGAGGTCCAAATAAGGGTCTTTGTTCCATTTTTATTAAGATCAGAAGGCTTACAAGTGGGATGGATGTGCACAAAGAGACAATGAAACCTTGACCATCAACTCATGGAGATGAGGGAAAGGGTGTTTTGAAGATATACAGGTGTTAGGGGTTTGGGTCAATACAAAAAAAATCCTGGGGAAGGGAGGAAGGTTGTTTATAGCAGGCATGAAGATCACCTCTGTTTACCTAAACTGTCCTACAGGGCAAGACAGAGCATGCTACCTCAGGGTCAACAAGGCACCTTTCTTTCGCTAACTAGCTCCCCTATGGGCAATATCACCTTGCTGAGGTCTAAACAGGTCCTCTTTTCCTGTTTTTTGTCCTTCCTGTGAAAGCATCTTTCTGCTATTGTACTAAGTTGGGGGGGCGGTGCTTCCACATTGAACGTTTAATGTTGCTTACCTCATTTTTGATGAGGTAAACATGAGCTTTCATCCTGAGGCTTCCTATTCCTATATCTTTGTCTTATCCTGTGGGTCTTTGTCCTGTTGACCTAATCTTGTTCACACAAATGTGAGTGTGTTCATCCTGTGGTTTTCTAATTCTTTAAGCCTTGTTCACCCATCAGTGCAGGCTCAGGAAATTCCTAAGCTGGTTCCCCACATACAAATACATATGAATAGAGATGAACTGAAACACAGAAGGAGAAAACTGAAATAAAAATATTAGCAGAGGCACTGCATATGAACAGGGTACTAATTATGATCTTTAGAACAATATCAATCAGCCTATAACACTCAGAACTTGAATTACAGGAAAGAATCTGGACAGAAACTATTTGAGGAAAAAAGATGGGTGTGATTTTCCACATTTAATGAAAAATGTAAACAGAAAATTCAAAAAGTTAAAACAATCACAGAGAATACAAATAAAACTACAAGCATGTAAGAATAAAATTGCTGGAAGCCGCTAATAAAAATAATATCTTAGAACACAAAGCCAGAGAAAAAGGCATACTGGAACAAAGGTAAGAGTACCTACCATCTTCCCGTCAGAAACAAAGCAAGCCAAAAAAGGGTAAAGTGATATCTTTATAATACCAGGGGAATAAAAGGTAACTACCCAATTTAGAAGTGTAATCTGCAAAATGTCCTTCACAAAAGAGGACAAAATAAAGATTTTTTTCAGGAAAAAAATGGCTGAGACAATTTACTGCTAGCAGACATGTTTTATAAGAAATGTTAAATAAAGTTCTTAAGGCGGAAGAAAAATGATGTCAAAGTAATTTAGATCTATACAACGAAGCACACTAAGGTAAATGTATGCAAATTCTATTTTATAGTCTGTTTTCCAAAATAAATGACTATTTAAAGCTAAAATATTAGCAATATGTTGCAGTGTTTATAAAATTTAATGAAAATTACAGTGACAACTGTAAGGAAAAGTTTAAAGGAGAGGGATTGTACTGTTTTAAGAAGTCAGTAATGTTTATAAAGTAGCATTATACTGTTTTGAAGATAGATGATGAGATTGTATGCATATATTCTAGCCCTAGATAAACTCTAGATAAACAACTGAGGCAAAAGTTAGAGCTATTAAACTAAGTGGGCAAATACAGAATTATACAAAAATAGTTAGAGTACTGAAAAGAAAGTGGGAAAAATGATTAAAGAATTTTTTTGACAGATGGAAAGAAAATAACAAAATCACATTTTATGCAAATAGTGCAAACATGCCAACAGAAAGGCACAAATGTCAGATGGGGTTAAAAAAAATCAAAGCTCAATTTCAAAAACTCCACTTTGAATAAAAAGTAACCAGTAGGTTAAAAATCAAAGGCCAGGAAATTATCAATTAAAAGTAAGCTTGAGTAACTATATTAATATAAGAGAAAGAAATCTTAGAATGAGGGGTAGTAATATGGATAAAATAAAACATGTCTTAAGGATAAAATGTCAATTCACCAAAAAGACATAACGATCCTAAATGTATACATGTCTAACAGAGCTTCAAAATATGTGAAACAAAAAGTGGAAGCATAAAAAAGAAATACGTAAATTTAAAATTATAGTTAGATATTTCAACGTTTCTCCCTCAGTAAATGATATTATGAGCAGACAAAAAACCAAAATGTATAGAGAAGATGTACAAATAACAGTCAACCAACTTGACCTAGTTAATATGAATAGAACACACAGCAATGGTAATGGTAGAATACACACTCTTTTCAAGTATGCCCAGAAAAATCACTAAGATAAACTATATTTTGTCTCATAAAATGTCTCAATAAATTTAAAAGGATTCAGATGAAAAAAAAGTGTGTTCTCTAGACACAACAGCATTGTAACAGAAATAAATAACAGAAGGCTGTCTGCGAAATCTCCAAATATTTGGAAATCAAACAATACAATTCAAATAACGAGTCAATGAAGAAATCATAAGGAAATTCTAATATTTGAACTGATGGAAGATAAAAATGCATAATATTAAATAAATATTTTAGTCTCCCATTTACGGACATAGAAAAAAGACGAATTAAACAGACGAAAAATGATAAAAACGGAGAGCAAGATTTTTCTTTTTTTTTTTTTTTGGTTTCAACTTTTTATTTCAGTTGTGGTTAATATGTAGGGTAATATTGACTTCAGGTGTGGAATTTAGTGATTCATCGCTTACGTACATCACCAAGTGCTCATCACAAGTGCTCTCCTTAATACCCACCACCCATTTAGCCCATCCTCCACCCACCTACCCTCCAGCAACCTTCAGTTTGTTCTCTATAGTTAAGAGTCTCCTATGGTTTTCTTCCTTCTCTTTATTTTCCCCTTCCCTTATGATCATGTTTTGTTTCTTAAATTCCGCAATGAGTGAAATCATATGGTATTTGTCTTTTTCTCACTGACTTATTTCACTTAGCAAAATACACTCTAGCTCCATCCACATCATAGCAAATGGCAAGATTTCATTCTTTTTTATGGCTGAGTGATATTCCATTGTTTGTATATATGCTACCTCTTCTTTATCAATTCATCAGTCGATGGACATTTGGGTTTTTTCTATTGTTTAGTTATTGCTGATAATTCCTCTATAAACATTGGGGTGCATGTGTCCCTTCAAATCAGTATTTTTGTATTCTTTGGGTAAAAAATACCTAGTAATGCAATTGCTGGACCATAGGATAGTTCTATATTTAACTTTTTGAGGAATCTCCATACTACTTTCCAGAGTGGCTGCACCAGTTTGCATTCCTACCAACAGTATATGAGGGTTCCCCTTTCTCTGCCTCTTGTCAATATCTGTTGTTTCCATGTTGTAAATTTCAGTCAGGTGTCAGGGTATATCTCATTGTAGTTTCAATTTGTATTTCCCTGATGATGAGCGATGTTGAGCATCTTTTCATGTGTCTGTTCACCATCTGTATGTCTTCTTTGGAAAAATAACAGTGTATGTCTTCTGCCCTTTTCTTAACTGGATTGTTATTTGGTTGTTAATTTGATAAATTCTCCATAGATTTTGGACACTAATCCTTTACCAGATACATCTTTTGCAAATATCTTCTCCCATCCTGAAGGTTACTTTTTAGTTTTGTTGATTGTTTCCTTAGCTGTGCAGAAACTTTTTATTTGATGAAGTCCTAATAGTTCATTTTTACTTTTGTCCCATTGCTTCCGGAGATGTGTCTAGTAAGAAGTTTCTATGGCTGGTATCAAAGAGGTTACTGATTGTGTTCTTTCTAGGATTTTGATGGTTTCTTGTCTCACATTTAGTTCTTTCATCCAAACTGAGTTGATTTTTGTGTATGGTGTAAGAAAGTGATTGAGTTTTATTCTTCTGCATGTCACTATCCAATTTTCTCAGGATTATTTGTTGAAGACACTATTTTTTCTCCATTGGATATTCTTTCCTGATTTGTTGAAGATTAGTTGACATATAGTAGTGGGTTCATTTCTGGGTTTTCGATTCTTTTCTGTTGATATATTTGTCTTTTTTGTGCCAGTACCATATTGTTTTGAAGACTACAGCTTCGTAAAATAGTTGGAAGTACAGAATTGTGATGCCTCCAGCTTTGCTTTGCTTTGCTTTTTAAAGATTGTTTTGGCTACTCAGAGTCTTTAGGGGTTCCATACCAATTTTAGCATTGTATGTTCTAGCTCTGTGAAGAATACCAGTGACATTTTGACAGAGATTGCATTAAATGTATAGATTGCTTTAGGGAGAACAGACATTTTAACAATATTTGTCCCTCCAATCCATGAGCATGGAATGTTTTTCCCTTTCTTTGTGTCATCTGAAAGAGAAAATATTAATTAAAAAGAAAGCAGTGAAAGAATAGATAAAAGCAATGAAAACAAAGTCTAAATATTTGAAAAGATGAACACAGGTCCTGAGCCTCCAATCAGATTGCTCAGGAAAAAGTGAGAAAACACGGTGCAAATTTCAGAAATAAAATAATAGTTTCACTATATATCTCACAGACATGAGAATGCTAATAAAGTGATACTGTTGAAAACTACATATTGATCAATTCAACAACTGGAACAAAAGAGACTGATGGCATAAAGGAGGTATTACCAAAACTTGCTAAGAATTAGACAAAATAATCTTATAGTTATTAAAAATATTGGATGTTTACTTAAAACTTTCTCATAAAGAAAATTTTAGTCCCATATTGCTTCAGTGGTGAATAACATCATACACATATGGAAGAAATAATTCTAATTGTCTTTAAATTATTTGAGAAAATAGAGACCCACATTATCTAGGTAGCATGATTTGACTAAATAAATAAATAAATAAAGGAACGAAACCATATTTTTCATTCTTAAAAGCATCTTATCAAATTAAATCAAGCAAAAATTGTATTTTTTAATTTTTTTCTGAAAAAAGGGAATGCATCTAAGTGGGATTTATCCAAGGAATGTAAATTGCTAAAATTAGAATATCAAATAATATAATTCATCATACTAACACCCTAAGAGAAATAAAGCAAATCATCTCAATAATTTCAGTGCAAAAATGCCTGATAAAAACCACTTGGTAACATTAAAAATCTATTCATGAAAGCAATTCTTAGCGTACTAGAAACAGAGAGACACATCTACAATCTGATAAAGGAAAATGATTAAAATCTTATAACCAATATATATAATGATGAACAACTGACTGTTTTCACCTATGTTGTTCTCTCTCATGACTTCTATTCAACATTGTGCTGAAGGAAGGTCATAGAACTGAAATAAGGCAAGAAAAAAATAAAAAACATACATACTGAAATGAAGAAAAGTAAAAATGTGTTGTCTGCAGGAGATATGATCATGTGTATAGGTAATCCAGAAAACCTATGAAATTAAATGTGAGTTAGGAAGGCTTTAGTATACAACTAGGTTGTTACACATACACCAATGTTATTTCTAAATTCTCACAACAACAAAAAGTAAAAATTAAAATTTAGAAAATCACAGTCTACAATTTTACCAGAAATGTGAAAATATTAGAGATAAAGTTAACAGAAATTATACAAAACTTATATATGAGAACCTGCAGAAATGAGAAAAATTAAAGAAAACCTACGTAAATAGGGAAATAGACCCTGTTCAAAGATTGAAAGACTCCATATTGTTAAGATGTCAATTCACCACATATTCACCTACAACTTCAAATACGTCCTAATTAAAACACCAACAAACTAATTTTTTAAAATAAAAAGTGCCAATCTACTTTCAAAATATTATGGAAACTCAATATATGTAGAGTAACCAAGATTTTTGTGTAAAAAAAAAAATCAAAGTTGGAGGACTTGGACTACCTAACTTCAAAACTGTGTAGCATGGGTGTAAAGATTGACATATAGATCAATGGAACGGTAAACAGAATCCATAAATTCTATGTTCACAAGTACATGCCCAATTGGTTTTAACCCAGCTTTCAAGGCAATACAATGGAGGGAAAAGTAACTTTTTCAGCAAGTGTTGTTGGAAGAATTGGATATCAAGGTACAAAATATTTAACCTCAAGTCTACCTTAAAACATATACAGAAATTAACAATAAAATGTCAACCTATGTGTAAGAGAGGAATTTACTAATTTTCAGGGGGAAAAAAACCAGAGGAAAATCTTAGTAGACTTTGGTTAAGTAAAAACTTCCTTAAATAGACATGAACAAGTGTAAGAAGAAAAAATATAAATTAGACATCATCAGAATTTAACATTTCTTTCTATTCAAAATACAGTGTGAAACCAGTGAAGACACAAACCACAGACTGGGAAAATATATTTGAGAATATATCTGAAAGTGAATTTGAATCTAGAATATATCCAGAGCATATATTTAGTGTCAACATAAAAGAAGAAAAAAATAAGATAATAAAATAGCAAGATTTGACCAGATGCTTCACCAAAGAGAAAAGAGATAAGATTAATAAATAAGCACATTAAAAATGCTTGATTTCTGGGTGCCTGTAGGGCTCAAGTGGTAAAGCATTCAATTCTTGATCTCAGAGTTGCAAGTTCAAGCCTCACGCCGGGTATAGGGTTTACTTTTAAAAAAGGGCTTGATATCATTAGTCATCAGGAAAGAGCAAATTAAAACCACAATGAGCTTGAACTATATACACATTGCAATGATCTATAGCTTTTAAAAGACTGATGTTTGCACGGAAGTGAAATAACCAGAAAAGTAAAATATTATAGCCTCTTAGGAAAGAAATTTTATTAGTTTTTAGAAGATTAAAAATATGCTTACTATATGACCCAGCAATTCCACTCCTAAATGCTTAACAAGAAAAACAAAAAACTAAACTCATAAATCTTGTGCTTCATTGAACATTTATACAATAGCTTTATTCATAGCATCAAAATAAAAAAGAACCAAATGTCCCTCTGGTGATGAACAGATAAATAATTTGTGTTATATCCATCCATTGGAATACTCAGAAATAAAAGGAAATGAATGTCTGATATAAACATTTACTTGGATGAATGTCAAAAGCATTATGCTGAATAAAAGAAGCCCAACACAAAAGGTATCATACCATACAATTTTGTTTATGTAAAAATATTTTTCAAAAGGCAAAATTATTATTTTAGAAAGATCAGAATTGGCCAGATTCAAGGAGGTGGGGAGAGAGCACAGACACCAAAGGGAAAGGAAATAAAATTTGGAGTGATAAAAATATTTTGTTAGTGGCTACTGAATTTCTATGTATGATGACTTTAACAGTGAAAATTGGTGAATTTTAGTGTATTAAAATTATGCCTCAACAAAACTGTTTGAAAAATCTGGGTAAAAATGATATTAAATATGTGGAGGTGACTAAAGAAATATCTAACAAAAATTATAATAAAATGATAGGTAGAAAATTCGGTAGAAAATCAACTATTTAAGTGTTTAATCAAATTATTATAACCTCAGGACTTGTAATGAAAATGTGAAGGTGTACTCATATTCAGGCATAGTGATATGAAGCGATGGACTAATAAGCTAACAGACTAAGAAATACCAGTGACATTGACCTAAATAAATATATCAGGTTCAAAGACATAATTTCTTGAGTTGTAAATATTTTGAAAGTGAAGAAAGAGCTTAAGTAAAAACGAATTACCAATGGAACAAAAAACAACTAAATGAAATTATGGATGACCTTAAAAGAGAATTTATGGGTTTTAATTTGTGTCGTTAATTTGAAATGAAAATAGATGCATCACTAATAAATCACAGAAATAAAATCCATACATAGGGAATATGGTCAGTGATATTGTAAGAGTGTTATATGGTGACAAATGGGATCTATACTTGTGGCGGGAATAGTCTAACATAGAAGGACGTTGAATCATTATGTTGTACACCTTAAGTCAGTAAATTGTGTGCCAACTACTTTCAAATAGAAAGTTAAAAAGTTAGAAATATCAAGTGTTCTGTTATACTATTTATGAAAATGTTATCCAAACTCATGTCAGTTTGACAGATCATTTGAAAATACTGACAAAAATATGTCCAAAACTGCTGAAAAGCTCTTTGCCACCTAGGCAATATCAAACAAGTAACACAATTTTAAGAATAGAATTTTAGGTTATTTTTATATGGCTCTGAAATGATTAAGTAAAGATAATTGGGAGTAAATCACAGGACATTAATAGAACTATACATTCACTGGTTTTACAATATAAAAATGCCCACTAATAACTTAAGTTTTTGTGGTGAACTTCTTCCTGAAACTTGTAAAATGTGAAGTTATGAAACTGTAGAATCAAAGGCTTCAACACTGAGGCAGCGAGTGTAGAGGAGACCAAGGATAAAAATTGTCTGAGACTCTCAGAGCTGCCAGGTTCTGCAACAAACATCCCTAACTACTACCTTGAACCAATTAACTTTCAGGACAGACTTGGCCAAGTTGACCAAGATTCCAAAATGAGCTTTTAATGAATGGCTGAATTTCCTGGTAACTACTTACTGTATTTGAGATGAGAATGTGCTGGAGTCTGGCTCCAGCAGGTCCAGGGCTCCCTGAAGGATGGACGGTGTTGGCGAAAGACAGAGTGAGTGAGCCTCAGCTTTCTTTCTGATCACCAGGAAGGCATCTCTGCCCTCTTGGCAGGCATCTCTTTATTTATAGATGAAGGGTTAACAAGACATCAAAAAAGTGGAATTTTTATTACAAATAATTCTCAGTGATAAAATGTTTTAAAAAGTGTATGTCTTTCATTGCTGTATCTTAATGCCTAGGACATGTACTGGCACATAATAGAAGTTAATTAATTTATGTTGAGTGGAAATGAATAAATATACTATCCAACTGCAGTACTTGAAAGAACAATAAATTATAAAGGATAAAAACTGATAAAATTGAGAAAACAAATCATAAGTATTCATTTTCTAGAAATTCATAATCAGATAAGAGGGAAATTCCATACAACAAAAATTTTAATTGTTGACAACAATCAGCGCCATCACAAAAATTGTGACTTGTCCAGTTAACTGTAGCTTTTGCATTGAAGTTTGGATTGTGTTCTAAGCAAATAATTTTAATAAATAGGATTTAGACTTCTTGGTTTGTTCTTCACTAATACAGGACATTTGATCTAAAAAAGATTGATTATAGTATTGATTTGGACATTTTGAGGAAGAAAACATAATGAGCTATCATGTTAATGTGAAATGACTCTCACTAGATGGCAATTAAATAATCAATAATGTTTTTACAGAAGCAATTAGAAAATATCTTGACACATGAGCAGGACTTATTTCCATTAGGAAAGGCACAGATTATATATTACCATGTAAAAGATATTTTAGTAAAACTGAACCCATAGCTCTTATACATTAGGGTTGTGGACCATACCATAACCTCTACATAAAGTATAATGGAGTTTCCATTTATTGGCACATTTCCACATTTCTAATGAAAGTGACAAAACAATAAAAGATACTTGACATTGAAATACAGCCAAAGGTGACACCATCAGAAAAAAAAAAAACCTGGAAGAACTAGATTAATAGTTAGGAAGAAGATGAGATAATGGTGTTATGCCTTTTCAACATGGCACCTACAAAGAGAATTCTCTAGATACCTGATGTGACAGCACATCTAATTCCATCCCTAGCAGCAGCAAAGTCTGTAGAAGGTGACAAATTAGCTATTAACAGCTTTTTTTTTTCCTGGGAATTTGGAACTTCAACCTTCATGAAACTATTTAATAGACCTCTCATTTAATTCATTCTAACAATACTATGACTACATATGCTTTATGGGAGATTCTCTTCTACAGAAACTGTTTCAATCATGCAGAATCTGTTCTCTTTTTGTAGATCAGGATTTCAGTCAATTCCTGGACACCTGCAGTCAAAGCTACTTCAGGTTTAAGGAATAAGACATTCAGCAGTGCCTACATGTTAAACAGACATCCTCGTGATCATGTGAAGTCCCTTTGCTTAAGAATACTCAATCTGCTTTTGACTGATAAGTGTATTTAATTTTATTATTGTTATTTTACCAATCTCTGCATTTCCAGAAAGGGGACCCACCTTCAGTGATGTATAAAAAGTCAAAAAATGGTCCGAAATAACAGAAAAAACATCAGTGGTGTAAAGCAAACATCTGGCTCGCAAGTTCAAAGTCAATGAACTTTTCCACAATAATTTCCCCAATATTCCCTTCTTTGAAAGGGAAAGAAAGTTTTCCTTCTTTTTTTTAATCAGAAGGTATTTCTGGAAGTAGACTGAAGATATGCATGCCCTTATATCTCTAACATCCAAAGATTATTCTATTTCCAAAGTGTTTATGAACTAAAATAAACTGGCAAGACAAAGCAATTTTTTCATGGGTGTTAATTTACATGAAATTAGTTCTTATATTCTTTCACCAGATATCACTGAATATCTTCCAAGAACTGCTCTAAGATGGGACAATATAACTCAAAGAGAACCAAGACATCTGGTCCTCAAGGAAATCATAGGAGCAAGCTCCTGATGGTAGTTCAGTTTGCTGTGGAACAGACTAATCATATTCCAACACATGTCATCCCAAGTATGAGTGGAGTCTCTCCTGGTGAGGCTGTGCAAACACAGCTTTTTCTCTTTTGTGTTCTAACGACCCTGAGCATTGGTTTATGTAAATTATCATCACTGGAAACCTAAATCCAAAAAGTAGACAAATTTGGGCTCAATTTAATAGCTAAATTTGATCTAAAGTTATAGTAATTGTACTGATATGTATTTTTTAATGATTGATCCCACTTTCAGCTCAGATCTGTTTAGCAGTTGGAGGAAAAAAGAACAGGAGGTTTGAGAACCTGAGTCACAATGTCTCCTAAGGGATGGGATGCTATGAGAAAGCACCCTCTCCAGCAATGCTCCCAGACTGCATACATGGAAGATTCCAAAGAAACTTCTCAAGTTTTCAAGATGAGTAGCCATCATTCACAAAGTGTAATTATATGTTTACCCCATGGAATCTAAGCTTTGTGAGAGCAGAATTGTGTTATTGGTTTGCTTTATCTTTAGCTCTTATCATACAGTGGCATGTGATATGTGTTAACAGACTGACATTTAGAAGAATCCACAAACCAAACTAGTTAAAAATAAAGGGAGAGATTTTTTTCTTCCAATTTTTAATGTAAATTCTAATCAGTTAACATACAGTGTAATACTAGTTACAGGTGTAGGATCAAGCGCTTCATCACCTACACACAACACCCAGTGCCCATCCCAAGAAGTGCCCTCCTTAATACCCATCACCCATTTAACCAACCCCCCTGCTCATGTCCCCTCCAGCAACCCTCAGTTTGTTCTCTAGTTAGGTGTCTTTATTTGGTTTGTCTCTCTCTCTCTTTTTCTATGTTCATCTGTATTGTTTCTAAATTCCATATATGAGTGAAATCAATATGACATTTGTCTTTTTCTGACTAATTCCTCTTAGCATAACACACTCTAACACTATCCACCTTGTTGCAAATGGCAAGATTTCATTCTGTTTGGTGGCTGAGTAATACTGCACTGTGTACACACACACACACACACACACACACACATATATATATACTACCTCTTTATTCATTCATCAGTTGATGGACATTTGGGCTCTTTCCATAATTTGGCTATTGTTGATAATGCTGCTATAAATATCAGGGTCCACGTATCCTTTTAAATCAGTATTTTTATATCCTTTGGGTAAATATATAGTAGTGCAATTGCTGAATCGTAGGGTGATTGCGTTTTTAACTTTTTGAGGAAGCTCCATACTAGTTTCCAGAAGGGCTGTACCATTTGCATTCCCACCAGCAATGTAAGAGGGTTCCCCTCTCTCTGCTTCCTACCCAACACCTATTGTTTCTACTTTGTTAATTTCAGCTAGGCATGAAGGGATATTTCATTGTAGTTTAATTTTTATTTACCTTATGATGAGTGATGTTGAACATCTTTTCATGTGTCTGTTTGCCATTTGGATATCTTTGGAAAAATGTCAATTCATGTCTTCTGCCCATTTCTTAACTGGGTTACTTATTTTTTGGATATTGATTGAGCCTGACAAGTTCTTTACAGATTTTGGATACTAACTCTTTATTGGATATTTCATTTGCAAATATCTTCCCATTCTGAGGTTTGCCTTTTAGTTTTGTTTATTATTTCCTTTGCCGTGCAGAAACTTTTTATCTTTTTAACTTTTTTGCTGTTCATTTTTGCTTTTGTTTCCCTTCCTTCTGGAGATGTGTCTAATAAGAAGTTGCTACGGTTGATGTCAAAGAAGTTGCTGCCCGTATTCTCCTCTAGGATGTTGATGGTTTCCTATCTTACATTCAGTTCTTTCATCCATTTTAAATATATTTGTGTGTATGGTGTAAAAAGGTGGTCCAGTTTCATTCTTCTGCATGTCACTGTCCAGTTTTCCCAGGATCATTTGTTGAAGAGACTGTTTTTTCTCCATTGAATATTCTTTCCTGCTTTGTTGAAGATTAGTTGATATATAGTTGTGGGTTCATTTCTGGGTTTTCTACTCTTTTCCATTGGTCTATGTGTCTCTTCTTATGCCAGTACCATATTGTCTTGATGACTACAGCTTCGTAATATAGCTTGAAGCCCAGAATTGTGATGTCTCCAGTTTTGCTTTGCTTTTTCACTATTGCTTTGGCTATTAGGGGGTCTTTTGTGGTTCCCTTTTAGGATTGTTTATTCTTGCTTTTTGAAAACTGCTGGTGGTATTTTGATAGGGATTGCATTAAATGTGTACATTGCTTTGGGTAGTATAGGTATTTTAACAATATTTGTTCTTTCAATCAATGAGCATAGAATCTTTTCCATTTCTTTGTGTCATCTTCAATTTAAAATGAAAAGAAATTTTAGTTTTTAATGTAATCTCTTATTATTAGTTTCTTTGTATTTGTTCTAGTTATAGTATATGTATCTATAGATATATATAAGATATAGATATGTCCTCTTGATTCTCTTTCTGTTATATATGTGTTTATATATCAATATATAACAATACAATAATCAATGTATTGATTCTGTTTCCATTATATGCATATGAAGGAAATATCTGAATCCCTGTGAACCAGTCAAATTGACCCATCACACTTTTCTTTCTGTGAGGAGCTATTAAGAACTAAGAAGACACAAAGAAGAGAGAAGAAAAATGAAGGTATTACAAAGAAAAATGTAAACAGCAAACAAAAAAAAGTAAAAAGTGAAGTACGTATCATGGCAGAATGATGGAAATATGAACAGAAAGTATGAATTAACAATTTGCCAAAGAAAAAACTCAAAAAAAAAAAAAGAAAACTCAAATGGGCAATAGCCATAATAACTGACACTCATTTCACTATTAATAGGAAAATGCAACAATAGAACATTTTATTGGATTCAGCAAACCTTGGTAAGTATGTGCAGTAATGGAAACATTCATATGCTGTTATTTGTACTATAACCTGTACATCAAACTTCAAACATGTAACCAGTATCGTAAATTATGTTTGAGTGCATCCAGATATTGTAAGGTTTTCAGAACAATTTCCTTAGAAAGAACAAGACTAACATTCTATGACCAGAGAATGCTAACTGAACAGATGTATAGACCAGGAAGGGCACACTTAGAATAGGCTTCAGTCAGAGTAGCTTTCAGCAATTTAAGTTTTACATTTTACTTTGTGGATCCTTAGAGTGTCTACCACAGTATGAACTAATTTAGAGGTCCCACTGTGACAACCCTTCTGCTTTGACAAGAGGACCCCCTGCCACATCATGAGATTAGAAGTCACTTCAATAAGAAGCTGTATTATTAAAATGACTCTTTACAATCATAGTAGTCCTAAAAAAGGCTGAGAAACTTTTAGTGATCTGACAGAGTCTTCTAATTGAAATATGAATAATTTAGAAATGCGTCAGACTTGGGAAAATTAAAAAGGAGTGCAAAAATAATGTTTTTAAAACTGTGAATAGAAACATTTTGGCATAGATGTGCATAGCGCTGGGGTGCATAGAGGTGGGGAAGTACGTATGGAAAGTACCTCTTAATACAAATCTAAAGAATCTTTCATCTTTTTCAGACTACAGGGAATCATAATCTTTTTAAATATAAGCTGAGACAACAGAGCAGAAGAGATGAGATTTCTTGGTGTCCTAGGGAACAAAGACAAAGGAGGAGGAGAAAGTTTCCCCAAGCCTTCCAGATCCGCATCCTAGAGCATACATCTCTGATTTAGTTCTAGTTTTTCAAATTTTTGATGACTTTATTTTAAGTGTCACATTATAGCATGAAAGTCAGAATTTACTTAATATTATTTCTTGTTCACCAGTTTGTATTATATTTTTTCAGATGGGTGATTTCCTGAGGTCGTGTAGCAAGGTTTAAGGGAAACACATGTCACACAATGGCATGCACACCCAGTCAACATGCTTCTGAACTACAAAAGGATCTGTACTATTTTCATTAGTACTTTCACTTCACTTTTTTTCACACAGGCACGTGCGTGCGCTCACACACACACACACACACATACACATGCACAAGCTTTCACTAAAACTAAAGGGAAATGAAGGAATAGAGCATTAATTGATAAATTCAAGTCTGGAAATCAACACTTATTTTAAATATAAATAAGTATTTTATTGTAACTACCAATTAAAATATTACACATCAAAATGTTCAATCCTATTTAATTGGTGTTAATGAGCTATGCATCATATGAATGTAGAAACAGTGCTTTATCTTATTTGCAATATTATTGTGAGGTCGGTTCTTATGGAGTGAAATCTTGTCAGATTTAATTGGTAGACAGTGAGTGTATCTTGATAGAGAATCCACCAGGGAATCCTATAGGAATTAAATTTGTCTATCCTTTGAAGAACTGGCTGAAGACATTTATAAATGCTTGACATTAATTGGCCTCCTATTTGCAGGAAGGTAATGTTGTTCTTTGGGATTGATTGTGATCTGGAATAGAAAATTAAAGATATTGTATCATTGTATTATTTTCATTGTAAATTGATAAAATCAACTCAAAACCTCCTAAGCAAAAATCTACTGCCTTAACTACGAAGTCCAGCTGAGGAGGACATTATGTCCTGCATTGTCAGATCAAGGGTTCAAATGAACTCTCTCTCACTTGCACTCCCTTTCTCTCCATCTCATGGCTTTCCTTGTTTCTTCTATTTCTCTCCCCTACCGTAAAAATCCTACATAGAGATGTGCTTGGATGGCTCAGTTTGGTTAAGCATTTGACTCTTGATTTTGACTCAGGTCATGATCTCACGGTTCATGAGTTCAAGCCCCACATCAGGCTTTGCACTGAAAGTGCTGAACCTGCTAGGTTTTTGTCTCCCTCTCTTTCTCTTTCTTCCCCTCCCCTGTGTACTCTCTCCCTTTCTCTCAAAATAAGTAAAAATTAAAAAAAATCCTAGGTAGAATCTGACAAGCCTTGTATCATGTGTTCAGGCTCATGGAATACCAGGATTGGCAGATGTGATAGAGGTGCTTGTTGAAAAGGCTTAACAGATTCACACGAAATAACTGTGGGAAACCTCTGACAGCAGAACAGAGGGAGACTGCACACACAAGTAATAGACAATAACTCTCCTGATCTGTTTTAGGTGTGTCTTTGTATTTCGATGCCTTGAAGTGGTGGGGCCTTACTGACACGATAGGGGTTTGCTCCTCCCAGCGTTAGCTAATCCCTAGAGATAGAAATCTATTTGGGAGGGATGTTGCCATTCAAATGCAAACTAACCAATCAAAGCTTTCCCCTTTAGCCCTCATCAGGCTCTTATACTCTGGGTCAGTGGTTCCCTGTCTTATTCTTGCCTGGGACAGGCTCCATGGGACTCAGATGAGTTCCCTCAACCCAGTGCTTATTGAAAATAGTCAAACTAGCTGATTTAAGTCTGTTTAATCTACCTCTCTTTCCTTCATTCAGAAACTACTGCAAAAGCTCCTACTCACATTTTCTGCTTATCCCTTCTGTCTCCTTACTGACACTGGTGCTTCCTCCTGTAGCCCTGCATGGTGTCACATGCCACCTACATAAATGTCTTCCTATGTGACAGTGATTTCCATATCTGCATGTCCTGCTATAAAGGATTAATTAAAATCTTGAGTACATTTTAAAATATAATCTTATATGCTTATACTTGAGATTCAAATTAATCTATTCATTCATTCATTATTTTATTATTCAATTGGTATGTATCTAGCCTTTTGTTCTAGGTGCAAATATTATTATTTCTTTAGCTTAAGTACCCATCTATTGGTATTTACATGGCATTTTTCCTCCATTATCCCTGTCTTAGTCAGGGTTCTCTAGAGAAACAGAACCAATAGGAAGGTAGATAGACTTTTTTTTTTTTTGATAGGTATTATGAGGAATTGGCACACATGATATAGAGGCTGAGAAGGCTCCTGATTTGCTAACTGTAAACTCGGATAACTGTTGTAATTCCAGATGTAGGTTCCAATCCAAATCTGAAGGCCTGAGGTCCAGAGGAGACAATATGTAAGTTCCAGGCTGAGTCTGAAGCCTCAAGAACCAGGAACACCACGGTCTGAGGGCAGGAGAAGATACGTGTCCCAGCCCACTTGTTCTTTCTCTGCCTTTTTGTTCCTTCGAGTCTTCAGTGGATCGAATAATGCCTGCCCACATTGGGGGAGGGCATCTTTTTTACTTGGAGTACCAATTCAAATGCTACTTCCTTCAGGAAACACTCTAACAGACACACCCAGAAATTATGTTTGGTCAGCTATCCGGATATCCCTTAGCCCAGTCAAACTGACACATAAAATTAACTGCCACATCCCTAAGTGTCTTCTTTTATAGCATCATTTAATTTACAAAATTTTTTCAAGATTTTGGAAATTGTGGGGTGCCTGGGTGTTCAGTCAGTTAAGTGTCAGACTCTGGATTTTGGTTCATGTTATGAAAGTGCAGTAATTCATGAGATGGAACCACACATTGGTTTCTACACTGCCAACATGGAGCCTGCTTAGGATTCTCTCTCTGTCTCTCTCTCTGCCCTTTCCCTACTTGTAGCATATGGTCCCTCTCTCTCAAAATAAATAAATTAATTTTAAAAAAAGAAATTATAATATACATATCAAAGAGAAATATAGAGTGCAAAAACGAAAGAGGGAGAGAGAGTAAACATTCTTTCAAAGTAAATAGATTTATTAAATATTTTTGGTTTATATTTTTATATTTTAGTACTTAGTTTCAACTCAGAAAATGCTGTAGGTCACTGAATTTTTTTGCCATTAAATAAATTTGGAGATTTGAATAAATTTCTGCATATAGTACTAGTAAAACAAAGTTTGGTTTTAACACACGATTTTATTTTACTTTTTATAATGTATAATAGAGAAAAGTTCTCAAATACACAGTCCATAGGGTCCAGAAATCTGATCAAGAAAACATAATGTCTGGGGGCACCTGAATGGCTTAGTCAGGTAAGCGTCTAACTTCCTATGTGTCAGAGTTCAGCTTAGGTCATGATCTCATGGCTCTGCCTCTGCGCTGACAGCTCAGAGCCTGGAGCTTGCTTTGGATTCTGTGTCTCCCTCTCTCTCTGCCCTTTCCCCACTCATGCTCTGTCTTTTTCTCTCTAAAAAATAAAGAAACATTAAAAAAATTAAAAAATACATAATGTCTTGTTAAACTTAACATTAAAATTAGTCTGTAGTAAAGAAGCAAACACAGGCGTAAAGAATATTCTTCAAAAGTTCCAGTGGAATTAATTTAAAAAGTGTTTTATTAGAAGTGAGTTTTGGATACGATTTTAGAGAACAAGAAAAAGAGCAAATGAAAAGTTTGGGGAAGGTGTCAGTTTGGAGCCAGACAGAGTTATATGTTCTCTCTGTGTCCCAAATGGGGTATCTGTCTCAATGGATGGGGGGGTCTTTAGACGCAGGGAGATGATCAGGTAGAAGCCAATGGTGTGGGCGGTGAAAGAATTCATCTGAGGCAGAACAAAGGAGATAGAAGTTTATTGACTATACCACAAGGGAGCAGTGGGCAGGACCACAGAGGAGAGGCTGTTTGCAATGAGGTGGTGGGTAGAGGATGATTTTGAAGGGGGAAGGTGAAGAGGTATGGCGACATATGGAATTCTTCCTTTTTGGTAACTGTGCCTCTTTGTACATAGCCCATTGGTCAACTAAAGCCTATGGATATCTTGAGGTGGGTCTCCAGATGGACCTATCTGTATTCAACCAGGGGATAGTTGTGGGGTAGATTTTCATTCCATTAGTCAACTCTGTTTGCCTAGAAGCAGCCTCTCCACCAACTACCTAAAATTCTTTTGCTCACTATTAAAAAAGCATGGAAGAACTTCAGTGAGTGAACTGACAATTTTATAGACATAAGTTTGAAGCTGTTTTAGTTTACACTGGCAATGATGCAATCACAAAAACAAGGAACTTATTAATAGTAACAGAGAGCTTGGGATACCTCACAACAGATTTGATGACTACCTGGTAGGTCACATTTAAAGAGAGAGAACAATTAAGAAGAAGACTTGCAGAAATCTTAATGTAGGATGAGGGCCTTAAACAAAAGCCACACATGAACCTGAGGATGAAGATGAAGACTTACAATTCTGCAAAAAAACCAGAGGCCTTGAAGGTATGATGGAAAATAGAATCACATTAAACCACTTCCACTTGGGGCAAGATATTATCATAAGTCAAACATAAGATAAAAATATTTGTGGAGTAATGCATAAAGTCTAGTAGATAGAATTAGACTTTGCCTCTCAAAGTCATCTACTTACCAAATTTCAGTTTATCGTCTGGTTTATCATGGTCAAATTTTGGAGATAGACCTGGCAACTTCAAAATACATATCTATATATGAAGAACACAGATGCTAGGGCACCTAGGTGGCTCAGTTGGTTAAGCATCTCACTCTTGGTTTTGGCTCAGGTCATGATTTCACAGTTCGTGAGTTCGAACCCCGCAACAGGCTCTGTGCTGACAGCACGGAGCCTGCTTGGGATTCTGTCTCTCCCCTTCTCTCTCTGTCCCTCCCCCAGTCATGCTATAAACAAACAAACAAACAAACAAACAAACTTAAAACAACACAGGAAGAACACACCAGGAGATATAATACTTCAATGGACCACTAGCACCAAAGAGTTAAGAGGCAAATACTCATCATCCAATTAAATGAATCAGCCTTGTGGATTGATTTTTTTGGAACTTGTACTATTTGGAACTGTACCTTAAAACTCAGTTGCACACACTATAACAAGGCAAGGACACTGAGGGATAGGCTTTCGGGAGGGAACTTGGCACCACCTTGGCCGGGCATATGTGTGCACTTGGCGATTGCCAGGAGAGTTTTCAGTCAGCCAACACTCAATAAAAGGGATAGAAGCAGGCTTGGCAGCATCACACTGGAAACCAGCAGAGGCTGTGCCAACTCTGGAAGCTGAGGCAAAGTCTGCAACAATAATTAAGTAGGAGCACAGCTCTGCAATCCCTCCTAAACAAAAGGAGCTTGGAGAGAAATCACTCTTTTCCAGAGTCCTAATTGAAGGCATGTTGTCTTTGCCCACCCACTCTATTCATCTGATCCCACAACCATGACTTTCACAACTAGCTTGTAAATGCTGTTGCACACAACCCATTGTCTTTTTTCCACTCTGGAATAAAGTACCCATAGAGAGACCTTTTAGCAATTACAGACCTTGTTGAGCTGTAGCACGAGTGAAGAATGAGCCTAATAGCTTTAAAAGATATGTCCTAAAATTAGTTTGTCACTGCAAGCCTTTCAATGCCTCCATTTTATATCGCCCTTGTTTGCTCAGCCCTTGTTGCAAAAATCTAGCGTCTATTTAGTGTGCATCCTCTCTTTCACTCTGAATCAAGCCAAGATGAAAGAAAATTTTTAAAAATCCCATTCCCTCATGTCTTCTGTGTTAAATTCCTTGCAAGATGTGTTAAATGACCAGGTTGTAGGGCAACAATAAGGCTATGTTTTGTGCACAATAGCGAGTATAGAAGAGTGGGTAAAAGAGTTGTATGCCTTCAGAAAGCACACACTTGAGCCACAAGCCGATTGTGTCCTGAACTAGATCCACCCAATGTGTTAATGGTAAGATAGGAGCTGCCAAACTTTTAAGTAATCTGCATAGAATTTGATGCTGCAGAATTCAGTTTTGTTATACTCCTCACTAACATTCAGCTGTGTCAGTGTCCTGAGTCACTTCAGTTCTCTGTCTCTTAATTTTTCCATTTCATGTAGGACAACAAAAGCAGAGCTGGCTTCATATCTAAAGCAAATATGCTCCTTTTCCGCAACAAGTTTTCAAACACAATTTTTAGTCATAGGGGGATGATTATACAAATGATAATATGAGAATAATTCATTGATTTAGCTGATAAGTGAACATTCACTTATGCAACAAACATTTAGTGAGCTTTTACTGTGTGCCATGCTCTATTTGGGTTTAAAAAATTTTTTAACCTGATGCAGGGCTTAAAATTTTTTTTAACCTGATGCAGGGCTCAAACCCACGAACTGTGAGATCATGACCTGAGCTGAAGTCGGCCACTTAACTGACTGAGCCACCCAGGTGCCCCTATTTGGGAGTTTTGAGATACTGCAGTGAACAAAATAAACTTTCTGCTGTTATGAGTTTCAGATCCCACTATGGATGGGGGGAGGGGAAAGACAACCAGACAAGTTAAGATACACATTCATAATATGTCAGTGGGGGATATGAGCTAATAGAAAAATAAGACAAGGCAAGGAGATAGAGTGCCATAGAGAGATATGATACCATCTTGGTGACATAGGCTGTTCCTGACTTTGGCCCCCTGCACAAAAAGAACAATTTACAACTACTCATGAACAGGACACCACTGAGAGAATCTTAGAACGTGGGGGTGAAGATGAAGCACCCTCTGTACCAAAGAGGCCAAGGTAGACCTGTTAGAAGGGTAAGTGAGGCAGCTAAACGCTAATGGCATTACTTCTCCCTTAGGACAGTGCGGCACCATGCAGAGAGGACTCCCCTGAACCCCTAGTTCCTCCCGTGGAAAAAGAGAGCCCACTGGGGGACAACCAGACTCTTCGGCATTGTGGGCCACACTTTGTGGGAGACCCTATTCTGGTCTTGCCCCACAGGGATTACAGGGAAACTATGGGGCTCAACGCTGGGGTCTGACTGACCGAGAAGGTGGGCGGGACTTGAGACCACCAGCACATAGATCGTGGACCACCCACTTCACACCGGCAGTGCTCAAACAGTAGTCTTAGGCAGTAGTTTTCTCATCTACAGAACCATGCTGGTGGTGCACTCTGGCCAGAGAACTTCTTGGGGTGCATAGCTGCTTCATTCAGGTCTTCCGACAAGGAATTTGTCAGCCCAAAGCCTGGTTTGCCCACACCCAAGCAAGGAGCTGAGTCCTAGCCCCACCATCAAGAGAGCTAGTCTTCATGCTCGTTCTGACCCGGAAGGCTGGTAAGAACACCCGAAGCTGTGCAGTTCAGCAGTACTTGAGCTGGGAGGCGGGTGGGAAAACCTGAAGGCCCCAAGGGGAAGCCAGCTCTAGGCATGGAGGGCTCTACTGATACTCTGAGGCAGAGGGAATTAATCTACGGGCAAGGCAGAGGGTAGTTCCAGGCCACTCCAGAGAAGAAATCTGCTTAAATAAAAGAAAACAAAAACAAAACAAAACAAAAATCAAAATTAAGAGGTGTCTGGAATGGCCTCTCTCCATCCCTCCAAGGCAAGCGAGCTGATATTTAGCTCCGCCTCCTGTGACCCCAGGCCCCATCAGACCAGAGGAGAAGTGAAACCTGGAAGACGTGTACTGACAATGCCAGAGCTGAGAGGAGACCAGGCCGAGTGACTGCCTGTAGAGCAAAGCCAGTGCTGGGACGGAGGGGTCCCTTGCTAAGCCCAGGTAGGGGGGTTCATTTACAGCTGAGACTGAGGGTAACTCCTGGCTCCATGGCCCTTTCCCATCGCATCCAGGCAAAAGAACTGAGATACTAGCTTCACTTGCTGTGGGCATCTCCTGGCCCCATGTGACCCAAAGCGCTGGCAAGAACGTTTACAATCTGCATAAGCCAGAAACTCTTGAGCTGAGACATGGCAGGCAGAATTGATAATCTGCTGAGCAAAGCCAGTGGCCATGTTCAGCCAGGGCATTTGGGGAATGAGTTAGATTGGGTTAACACAACAAACAGAGCTCTTTACTGGCTTTATAGCTTCTTCCCCTGGTGCCCCTGGCCAGAAATACGAATCTGTAGTCCCCCTCATTGCTGAATTCAGCATTCAAGCTGCACCACCAGGGACCTAACCAGAACACACGGAAGCTGCCTAACCCATCCAACTGCCCTGCTGAAAGTGGCATTTGAACAGAGCACCATCCAGGGCTTTCCCCGTCTGCAGAGCACAAGGAGCAGCCTCAGCTGACCAGGAACTTCAGTGCACCCTCTTGCCTGCTTTGGGTTCCCAAACAAGGAGTCATAGTGACCCTGGATCCCATCTTGCTGCCTTGTCAAGGCAGGAAAGCGAATTCACAGCCCCACCTGCTACCAGATTTAATACCCAGTTCTCACTTTCGAGTAAGTCTGATCGGGGAATATAGGCAACCAGAGAGCCCAACCTTACTCGGGTAAGGAACCAAATCAGCAGTCCTAGCCATACATTCCTAGCAAGAGTGTACCCACCCGTCCCTGACCTCACAGTCCAAGCAGTTGTCTCCCCCCAAAATGGACCATAATGGTGAGCCCTATCGCCCAGTGCATCGCCACACCTGCAGACATACCTAGAAACCCAAACTGAGCTGCCTTGGTGATCCATCTCTGCCAAAGCAAACCTGTCAAGTCCAGAAATGGAACCCAATTACTCAGGTGCACAGGTACTCATGTGATGAATCAAGGATCACCAAAATAAATAAATAAATAAATAAAAAACAACACCCCCCCAAAACTCCCAGCCAAACAAAAAACAAAACAACACACACACACACACACACACACACACACACACACACACACACCAGGTTAAATAACACCCCAATGGAAACTTAAAAAGCTCTAATAACTGGTCCAAAAGAAATGCAGATCTATCAACTGTCACATAAATAATAATAATAATTAAAAAAAATTTTTTTTTATTTGAGAGAGAGAGAAGGGAGCCTGGGTAAATGTTCAGCTTTGGCTCAGGTCATGATCTCACAGTTCATGGGTTCGAGCCCCACATCAGTCTCTGTGCTCACAGCTCAGAGCCTGGAGCCTACTTCAGATTCTCCGTCCCCCTCTCTCTCTGACTCTTCCCTGCTCGCTCTATCTCTCTCTGTCTCTCAAAAATAATTTAAAAAAAAACATAAGAGAGAGAGAGAGAGAGAGAGAGAGAGCACACACAAGAGGGGGGCAGAGAGAAGGAGACACAAAATCTGAAGCAAGCTCCAGGCAGTCAGCTCAGAGCACCCTATGCAGGGCTTGAACTCACAAACTGGGAAATCATGACCAGGGCCAAAGTTGGACACTTAACCTACTGAGCCGCCCAGGTGCCCCAATAATAATTATTTTAAAGAAGTTTAGTGAACTACAGGAACACAAATAGTCAACTGAACAAAATCAGGGAAAATAATTCATCGACTAAACAAGAAATTTGACAAAGCAAATATAAACCATCAAATTGAGTTGAAAAATACAATAGCTGTACTGAAGAACTTGATAGTTTTCCCCAGCTTGACTAAAGTATTTTTAAAACATAAAATTGCATCATAAAGAGTATAACATGATAATTATATATGTAGATATATAAATACACATATGTGTATGTAAAAATAGACACACACACACACACACACACACACAGTAAAAGGATTCCCACCAAATTAACACATCTATCCACTCACACACTTTTTAACTTTAAATGTTAATGTTTTTAATTACGTACTAAGAAATCTCTCTAGGTTCCTCACCTATGATATCATAATATTTTAAAAACTTTGGTGTCTTACCACTTTTTAAAAGTGTTTCATTTAATTTTGAGAAAGAACATGAGCAGGGAGGGTCAGAGAGATGGAGACAGAGGATTTGAAGCAGGATCCATGTTGACAGCAACGAGCCCTTGTGTGCCTTCAATTCGCGGACTGGGAGATCATGACCTGTGCAGAAGTGGGACGCTCAACCAACTGAGCCGCCTGTTTGACCCTTTACCACTCTTAATACTGATTTAATAACATCAACTTATCAACTTTTACTTAACCCCCCATTTTTTCCCTCTTTACCGCTATTCTCATGAATTACCTCTTAAAAAAAAAAATCCTGAGTATAATCTTTGGGAAATACAACTCTATCAATCTTGAGGGAGTTAAACTAAAATAATTTTAACAAATAGCACACTGAAAAGTCATGAATATTTCATAAGAAAATTAAGTAGTAGATAGATCTGATGGACCACATAGGCCCAGGCTAGAATTACTTTTGAAATAAATTGTTTTTTTTTTATTAAGTCTATTTAGTGTTCAATAACATTGAACAAATGCTTTGTGCTTCAGTCTCTCACTTACAGAAGAGGGGTGCATTGGTAATGTAGAGAATTTCAAATAGAAGTCAAATTTTTTTTCATATACAGTAAAAATAAATTGATAATATGCCTGACAATGATTTAACAATATTGGTGGACATATCACCAAGCTAAAATTCCTTGACCTTTTAGTTTGATATAGTAGCAAAATCAATGCGCAAATAAAAATATACACTTTGAGATTTTGTTTTCGTGAAAAAGAATAAGGTTAGACTGTGGCATTCACTCGGATACTTTCTTGGGACTTTTACTTTCTTGTTATAACTTCTACATTTGGGAATGCTGTGGCAATTTTGTATTGTTGCAATTTTTCAAAGGAAAGATACATTGGCTTCTAGAGTAAAGATACATATAGATTTTTTTTTCCCTTTTCTAAGTCTACTGGGAAAAATGTTTTTATCATGACACTTAACATAAAGGCAGAAACTTGGGGGTCCCCGCACTAGCACAGAAAGATCTCCTGGAGAAAGAAATTCAAAAGCAAGCTACAGAGGCTGAAGCACTTCTCAAAAAGCTACTGCATATGGTAGCATAAGATGCTCATCGTTACATCTCTTCTACTTGCAGTTCTCCAGCTGCGTGAAAGAAGGCTATTGCCTTAACCTTGACTTTAAATGCACAAGTCCTGACAACCCTTGGACATCAGGTCTGTGTGGTGATTAGAAGGCAGAGATGATCTGTATTATCCTTGTCTTGCTCTTGTGTTATTTAGTGATTAGCAAATTGATCTTCAGTTAACACAATAACAAGGAAGGTTGGGCTCTAATTAGTGTGTAATAACTTCATAGATGATAATACATGAAGGGTCAAGAAGAATTTTCTTGCATTGTAAGTCATTTATCAATACCTGTGCTACTGGGGAGATTATTAAGTTAGAAAAATTAATCTTTATGATTCTAAGCTAATTTATCCAACACTTGTTACCATAGACTTTAATAAAATGGTAACATAATTTTTATTATTAAAAGTCTGTTGACATAGATTTTTATAATTAAATTCACACAAGTAAATAATCTGTACCAATTTCAGACTGATAAAAGTATCCCAGAAAAGTGGGTGAAACTTTAGGATAGGTTTGTGGACAATTATTTTAGTGAGACTGAAGTACAGGTGAGCCATTGCCAGCTGCTGCCCCAACTGTCCTTAGACAGTCACCTGGTCAAGAGAAATCCAGTGGGAGTGCAGAGATCCCCCTTATGTATATGATTATACAAGGAACGAATACAATGAATGGTAAATATGTTTCAACATACTTTCCAATGTAAAATATAGAATACACTAGGTTTACTGCATATTTGATCAAACTTACTGCGGAATGCAGAAATAGATGTACTTTTCTTCTCCAGCACATAAGGATTCTCATTGCCATTCAGATCAAGTTCAAATCCTATTCACCACACGTCATCTTTCACAGTAGTATAACCTTACTTCACCTCCCATTACTTTTGAAAGCTTCTTCCCCCTCTTACACAGCAGTCTGTTTCTTACTTTTACTGCAATATACAACATGCAGTTTCTCATCTCTAACTTCTCTTGAGGTTTTCTGTTTGTTCTCCTGATGATCTGTATTTTGCTTTTTCTAAGCTGACCACTCCTTGAAGTTCAGGTAAATCCAACCCCCTTATGAACCTGCCTCAGATGGTTGTAACAAATATCCTTTCCATCCGAATGACTATCAAGAACACATATGTTTGAAGTGAGCATTGGAGGGGTGCTAAGGTGGCTCAGTCGGTTAAGCATCCAGTTTTGGCTCAGGTCATGATTTCACAGTTCATGGGTTCAAGCCCTATGTCAGGCTCTGTGCTGACAGCTCTGTGCTGACAGCTCAGAGCCTGGAGCCTGCTTCAGATTCTGTGTCTCCCTCTCTCTCTGACCCTCCCCTGCTCACACTGTCTCTCTGTCTCTTAAAAATAAATTAAAAAAAAAAACATGAAGTGAGTGTTGGGAAATATCCTTCTTAGCTTTTGCTTTCAAATCCACTTGTATTACCATATGTTTTCTTATATATCATTTTATTAGTTTAGATATAAATATGTTTTTGCTGCAATATTATTGATTCAATGCTCAAATACTGCATTTCTACTAATTCAATAATGAACAGAGGTTAGAATTTGCTGTCTTCTTATTCTATACTCCTGACAGAATACTACAAAACTAGATATATATCACACTTTTAATAAATGATTGTTGAGCTAAACTGAACAGAAAAACAAAACACCAGTTTTCAAAGTTTATTATTATTATTTAATATAACTTATCAAGTTGGCAAATATACAGTGTATACAGTGTGCTTTTGGTTTTGGGCGTAGATTTCCATGATTCATTGCTTATATACACACTCAGTGCTCATCCCAGCCAGTGCCCTCCTCAATGCCCATCACTTATTTTCCCTCTCCTCTATTCTCCCCCACCCCCCATCAATCCTCAGTTTGTTCTCTATATTTAAGAGTCTTTTTGGTTTGCTTCCCTCCCTCTCTGTTTGTAACAATCCCCCCCCACCATGGTCTTCTGTTAGTTTCTCAAGTTCCACATATCTGTCTATCTATCTATCTATCTATCTATCTATCTATCTATCTATCTATCCATCATCTATTTATCATCTATCTACCTCTCCTGTATCTATGTTTGAAAAGGGGCACTTAAGTGGCTCAGTCGGTTAAGCGGCTGACTTAGGCTCAGGCCATGATCTTACAGTTCATGGGTTTGAGCCTTGCATCAGGTTCTGTGCTGACAGCTCAGAGCCTGGAGCCTGCTTCTGGTTCTGTGTCTCCCTCTCTATCTGACTGTCCCCCGCTCACACTCTGTCTCTCTCTCTCTCTCTCTCTCTCTCAAAAATAAATAAACATTAAAAAATTTTTATATTTGAGTAAAATGTTTATTGTCCTCTAGAATTCTGTGTTGTTTGTTAAAATAGTAGTCGTTTTATGGAATTATTCCACTAAACTTACATGATTTTTTAAACACTATTTATATAGATTTTACTTTAAACAAGTTGCCTTAAATATTCTGAGAAAATCTCTACATTTTACTCTATGTAATATTTAGTGATATCTAGTTTAAGGAAATGAAATAATATAAAAGCCATGTTAAAATACAGAGTATAAACCTTTCTATTTTATATCACCAGTTTCAATTCCATAAATGCCCTGTTGGTTATTAACTTGCCTCTCCTACAGCAGTAACTCACCCAAGAAGGAAACTCATTTTGCCCAGCAGCAAATGATAATATTAAAAAGAACCTTGAACATTCATGTCACAGCACTGCACTTGGCAATATATGCCAACCACTTCACATATATTGACCCCCAACACGTGCACAGTCTCAGAAGAGAATAATTTCTCTTTATATCGAGGAAAACCACAGCTCTTAGAATTTAAAAACACCTTGGCGAACAGGTGGTAGGTAACTGGATGAATGCTTTTCCCACCACAGCAAACTACCTCCTGCTGGTCATTCTTCCCCCCATGCCCAAGTTTTTATTTAAATTTCAGTTAGTTAACATACAAAGTAATGTTATTTTTGGATGTAGAATTTAGTGATTCATCACTTCCATCCAAGTGCCCATCACAAGTGCCCTCTTTCATCCCCATCACCTGTTTGATCCATCCCCCTGCCCACCTCCCCTCCAGTAACCCTCAGTTTGTTCTCTAAAGTTGAGAGTCTGCTTCTTGGTTTCCTTCTCTTTTTTCTTCCGTTTTTTACTTCTCTGCTTCTTAAATTCCACATATGAGTGAAATATAAGGTCTTTTCATTCTCATCCATAGCTCTGACAACTGAAATTAATTTTGTTATAATACGAAAACAAGAATTGTCATTGTATTTTCCTAAAGAGAGAAAGAAGAGAACAAAAGAGGAGACACTGATATGATCTATAAACATAAAACAGAGAGAAAACTACACTAGTAAGGTGTGACATGGTATAATGTTTACCAATATGTTGAATGTCAGTGTTTAGAAGTAACAAATATATCCTGTTTAAAAAGTATACCTTTTCTTTCAAATAGACACTTATATTTCATTCTGCATAAGAAGTACATAGAAGTTGCTTTAACGTGGAAGCATTTTAAAGATGCTTTAAAATGAAAATGCTGCATGTATTTTTCTGTATTATCAGGTGTAATTTGTTTCCTAATACAGAATGTAACATGAAACGAAAAGGAATATTGAGTAGAAGTTCGAGGATGCCAGAACTAGATTAAATTCTAGATTTAAAAATCAAGTATTATGATGTTTTTCTTCCCTATTACGGAGAAAATAAATTCATTGAACTTAATTTATTTTAGAATTCAATGAGTTCAGTAATGCACTTTTTTACAGAGAAAAAATAAAAGAATCTGGTATTACATTAACTTATACTGAGTTAGAAGTAGTTATCTCAATATTATGGGGAAATCTTAATAGAATTTATCAATTTACTTCTCAAACTCTCAAAATCAGGTCATATTCTAATTTATTGAATTGTAAGATAATGTGTACTTATTCTTAAATCTGAAACAAACTTCTCTATTATGTTGTCGCTTACATTTATTTCATGAGCAAGGAAATAATACATCACATCAAGGCTGTCATCTTTGTAAGAGCAATATCATGTATCATCAAATAAATTTGTGTAATTCTTGTAGACATTATAAAAGTGAGAAGTCTCCTGAATGTCAATCACAATCAACATAGTGCATGGGTTTTGTCGATTTACACATTCATTTAATATTCATTGATTTGGTAAATATTTATTAAGCATCTGTTACATAAAGCTTTAGGTGCAATTCTAGGACCTTTGAATGTTAAAGAAATAAAAAGTAAAATAAAAGTTAAAAATGTGAAATCAGCTCTCAAATAAATTACAATGTAATGCTGGGACAGCTATTAAAAGAACAATAATGTAAATAAGTTTATAATTGGAACGGGCAAATACTATAAAGAAAGCTGCATGATCTTATGAGAGTAATAAATAGAGGAACTGTCATCAGCCAGGAAGTCTGGGAAGCTTTTCTGTAAAGGAGTGGTCACTAATGAGCTAAGATCATGGGGTAGTGAGTGTAAGCGGTCTTGGTAGCCACATCATGGATAAGATTGCATATGAGAAGTAGCTGTAGAGACAGAGACAGGGAGTTGTGAAACCAATATGAGTGGCCCAGTTGACTGAAAAAAAAAGCAAAAGGAAAAACAAACAAACAAACAAAAAAACCCATGGAAATGTGTCCAGGCTAGTCAGAATTCTAGAACAGAGTTTTCACTGAAGACAAGGGAAAAGAATGTCTAGAAGAATAAAATTAGGAACTGTTTTGAATTCTACTGAGAGTTAAAGCAAGATAAAGACCAACAGATTCCATGAGTTTAACAACAGAGACCTTAGTGGGCACTTTAGCAAGGTCTTGTTGGAAGGCTGTGGGCAGAAGTCAAATTTGAATGTTTACACTGAGGAATGGAGACAGGTTTTCTGAGAGGGTGGAGGTGGATATGGAGAGAAAGGGGTGGATGTCACTGGTATTCAGGATGTAAAACCGACCTGAGTTTATGATTGGCTCCCTATGGAAAGAAAAGGAAAATGCAGAATGAATTGTGAGTATTAAGTTTCTGCCTTGCAAAAAGTAATATTTACTAAATATCAGAGGAAACAGTGAAAAAAGACCAGGAGTGGCTTTTTTCTTTGTTTGCTTGTTTTTGTCGTAGGATGGAATTCATGAAATTATAACTTGCATTTTGGGCCTTTTGCCCCTGAAATGACTTGAAGTTATCCAACACAATGACTGAAGAAGTTGGAGGATAGCCTGATCTGAAATTTGGAAGGGTGAGTAGACAGGGGTTGTGGGAGGCAGAAATGTAGCATAATGGGAGGAATTTTACTTTAAGGTAGTGGGAAGGACTCATTTGAGGAGAAGGCAAATATCCAAAAGAAAAAAAAAGATAATTGATGGCTGAGAAGGTAAGATTTGATGAAAGCCAAGTCACAGATACAGGGAGTGGCTTTAGGTCAGCGAAAGAATAGATCTTCTTCACACTAAGAGAGCATGGGGCTGGAAGATGACAGAAATCCCAGGTACATTAATTGCAGGAAAATGAAAGGATTTTTTTCTGATGGCTTCTATCTGCTTTGACGTAAAATGCAAGTTTATATGCTGACATGGAATCAGAGAGGGCACTTGGGAGTTTCAGAGAAAAACTACAGTCCTTTATAAGAACCTTTATTTTAAGGAACACTATAGATAATTATTAAATAACAAGAGAAAATGTAAATGTTCAGAAGAGAATGAATTCATTGTTTGGTGAGTGAACAGTGTGGGAGATGGATGATGAGAGGGAGATTGGCTTTCATAGGAGGAGCTGAAACATTTTTAGGTAGGCAATAGAGTGAGCAAATACATTGTTATTGGGATAATCGATAGAAGTGCTAAATTAAGTCTGGCCTGAGTGGACTAATGGCTCATTTTATTTTTTTATTTAAAAATTTATTTTAAAATGTTTTATTTATTTTGATACATAAGAGACAGAGCATGGGAGGGGGAGGGGCAGAGAGAGAAGGAGACACAGGACCGGAAGCAGGCTCCCGGTTCTGAGCTAGCTGTCAGCACAGAGCCTGATGCGGGGCTCAAACCCACGAACCTGAACGTGAGATCTGACCTGAGCTGAAGTCGGAGGCTTAACCGACTGAGCCACCCAGGCGCCCCAATGGCTCATTTTAAAGGAGAGAAAAGAGACAGTTTGGAAGGGTCTTCTTTACAATAGACTTAAGAATAGTTACCGAATTTTGATTGGTTGTGATAGTTATATCAGGCCATCTTGGAGTCTTGAGCATAGAAGCTTGTTACAAAAGTCGGATCCTATTAAATTAGTCTCGCAGAAGTTTAAAATCTCAATTGGATGTGAAGAATGGAATGATTAAAAAAGGACATGAGGAAACACTTTGGAGTTATTGATGTGTTCAAAATATTCCAAAGCAATCCTGAAAAAGAAAAGTGAAGTTGGAGGCATCATGATTCCAAACTTTAAGCCATTTTATGAAGCTGTAGTCATCAAGACAGTATGGTACTGGCACAAAAATATACACAGAGATTAATGAAACAGAATAGATAACCCGAAATGGACCCACAACTAATGGCCAACTAATCTTCAACAAAGCAGGAAATAATATCCAATGGAAAACAAGACAGTCTCTTCAATAAATGGTGTTGGGATAACTGGACAGTAACATGCAAAAGAATAAAACTGGATCACTTTATTACACAAAAGTAAATTCAAAATGAATTTGAATGTAAGATAGGAAACCATCAAACTTGTAGAGGACATAAATAAACATTAGAAAATTAATAAAAAAAAGAGGAGGTGGTTCAGTCAGTTAAGTGTCTGACTTTGGCTCAGGTCATGATCTCACAGTTGGTGGGTCTGACCCCTCCTTTGGGCTCTGTGCTGACAGCTCAGAGTCTGGAGCCTGCTTTGGATTCTATGTCTCCCTCTCTCTCTGCCCCTGCCCTGCTCGCGCTCTGTCTCTCTCAAAAAATAAATAAACACTAAAAAAATTTTTTTAATCCTTGAGGAGAACACAACTGGAGCAACTTCTTACTAGACATGTCTCCAGAGTCAAGGGAAACAAAAGCAAAATGAACAGTTAGTACTTCATCAAGATAAAAGGCATTTGCTCAGTGAGGGGAAACAATCAACAAAACTAAAGGGCAGCCTAAAGAATGGGTGAAGATATTTGCATATGACATATCTATTAAAGGGTTAGTATCCAAAATTTATAAAGAATTTATCAAACTGAACGTCCAAAAAATAAATAACCCAGTAAGGAAATAGGCAGAAGACATGGATAAACATTTTCCCAAGAAAGACATCCAGATGGCTAACAAACACATGGAAAGATGCTCAACATCACTCATCATCATGGAAGTACAAATCAAAAGCACAATGAGATATCATCTCACACCTGTCAGAATGGCTAAAATGAACAACATAGGAAACAACACAGGTTGGTGAGAATGTGGAGAAAGGGCTCTTTCACTGTTTGTAGGAATGTAAACTGGTGCAGCCAGTTTACATTATTCTGGAAAAGAGTATGGAGGTTCCTCAAAAAGTTAAAAATAGAACTACTCCACAACCCCGCAACTGCAGTACTAGCTATTTACCCAACAGATAAAAAAATACTGATTTGAAGGGGTACATGGATCTCGATGTTTATTGCAACATAATCAACAACAGTCAAACTATGGAAAGAGCCAAAATGTTCATAGACTGATGAATCGATTGCTGTAGACTCTAAGTCTAAAGGTCTCTCTCAGCCAGCAAGAGAGTGGACATAGGATAAAAAGCAAGAGATGGTTAATGTCTGGGAAAAGACAAGAGCCCCAAATAAGGCTTTTGCCCCACAGTTATTAAGATCAGAAGGCTTACAGAAGTGATGGGTGTGCACAAGGAGACGATGAGTCCGTGAACTCATGGGCATGAGGGAAAGGGGGTTTTGAAGATATACAGTGTTTGGGGTTTGGGTTAATACAAAACAAAATTCTGGTGCTGGGCAGATGGGCAGATGATGGTTAAAGGCTGACAGGAGGTGCAGTGTCTGTTTGTCTTAGCTAGCCTAGGGGAGAACACAGATGGGGCAAGTAACATCAGGGTTAACAGGGCACCTTTTCTTTTGTTAATCAGCTCTGCTCTGGGCAGCTTCCCCTGCAGGGCAGAGGCTTATAGCCCTATTTACCTGTTGTCCAATTTGGTCCTTCCTTCTAGTGAAAGCAGCTTTCTGCTAGAGCACTAAATTGGGGAGAGGGTGCTTTCACCCTGAATACCTAATCTTGTTTATTTCATATACCTATGTATTGGGGGCCTTGGCCTTGCCTTCACCTTCTCTATACTGGGCTTCGGCCCCACTTTCTCTATGCTTATTTACCTAATTTCATTTACCCAAACTTGGGTGTGAGGATCCTATGGGTTTGTGATTCTTTATGCCTTGTTAACCCATTGGTATAAGCCCGAGGAATTTCTAAGCTTATTTCCCACATTGGATAATATATATTATAATAATCTATAATATAATATATATAATGGAATATTAGCCATCAAAAAGAATGGAATCCTGCCATTTACAATGACGTGGATGGAGCTAGAGCATATTATGCTAAGCAGAATAAATCAGTCAGAAAAAGACAAAAGAAAGCCATATGATTTCACTCATGTGGAATAATTTAAGGAACAAAACAAGTGGACATAGGGGAAGGGGATAAAAATAAAGAGGGAAGCAATCCATAAGAAACTCTTAACTATAGAGAACAAACTGAGAATTAATGTAGGGAGATGAGTGGGAGGTGGACTAAATGGGGCGTGGTATTAAGAAGGGCACTTGCTGTGATGAGCACTGGGTGTTATATGTAAGAGATGAATCACTAGATTCTACACCTGGTACCAATATTACTCTGTTAACTAACACATTTTAAGAAATTTAAAATACCTCAAAGCACAGGCAGACACATAGATGTGGAGGAATTTTCTGTCAACAACCACAGCACTTCTGCCCATTGTCTACCTACTTACATGAGGCTTTCAGTGAGAAATCTTGTATTTAGTGGGGGTGAATTAAAATTCCTTTTCCAGAGTACCCACCGCACATTTCAGATTCAGGTTGTCTTCAATTCCCCTATTCAAAATGTGGTTAAATTCTTATTTTAGTAAAGAAATTACCAATCTACTCTGGAAAATTAGAAATTTTTTTAAAAAAAGTAAAATATCTAATTAATTATAAACTGCATAGAACTCCACTCTATATGTGTGTAAACTCATTAATAAAAATTGGTTGTGAAAAAGAGAGACTGACTTGAATGCCTCATTCTCAATATATCTGAAACAATGAATTTCTTTTTTTCCAATGTAGTTTCAGTAACCCCAACTCTATTTCAGTTATCTTTCAAAATCTAGACCTACCTAGGCTGTGGTTACTCAAGAATTAGAGAAAGGGCACCTGGGCGGCTCCGTTGGTTAAGCATCCAACTTCGGCTCAAGTCATGATCTCACAGTTTATGAGTTGGAGTCCCATGTCAGGCTCTGGGCTGACATTTCAGAGCTTGGAGCCTGCTTTGGATACTGTGTCTTCCCTTTCTCTCTGCCTCTCCCCTGCTCACCTCTGTCTCTCTCCCTCTCAAAAATAAATAAACGTTAAAAAATAAAAAAAAAAATTAGAGGAAGCTTTTTGTGTATGATTCAAAAAAACTTGAAAATTAATAATATAGGATGAACTTGGAGTTAAAAAATCTCTTTCCATAAGTATAAGTCAAATACTATAGTCTTGTGTCTTCAATGACAGGAAAAAGGAGAATCAAAATGCCATTATGTCATGCTTATTGTGACAAATTACATGAAGGTTTTCCATTTGTCACTATAATCTCCTGGAATAAATTTAACATTTGGGAGTCATATTAATACATTTAGAAGTTGAAGACAGGTCTCTTCTTCATATATTTGAATTCTATCTGTTCTAAGGATGTTTTCATGAATGAGAATGACATTCAAATTAATATGTTAATTTACTAATATTTAGATTCTTGCCCCTACATTTAAAAAAGAACACATAGTTTTATTTGTAGTAAAATAATGTTAACAATAAAATATTCCTGCTCACATTTTGCAAATTTTGTTATCTTTTATGAAACAGATTATATCAAATGTTATAGAAATTGGACTTTTAAAAATATTTTTCTAATTTTTTTAGTGATTTTTTTTCAACTTTAAAGCTGAAGACATATCTCTGACATATTCTGACATTTTATTACCAATTCTTTGACTTCTTTTCTTATCTTTGACTTAACTGTAAGAAACAAGATCTGAGTTAAAATTTTAAAAATATGTATCATATGAAAGGTTACAGATTTTTAAAAATGAACATAATATAAAACTTCACAATAAAATGTCAGGATGCATGTAAATGTTTCTGAAATCTTTGAAGAACGTTTTGAAAGGTCATGCTATAAGAATGACTTCAGTGACAGAAATTTGAATAGAATTCAGAAAATATTTCCTTAGCGTTTCTACTCAGAGAATGGAACAACCAAATTAAACTCTCCTAAATCAGACTTTTTAAGATAAATGATAAATTTAACACCATTTTTTTCCTATATCATTTAGGCAAAGGAGTCAATTAAGTGGAATATTAAAAACCGATGAATCAAAGAGAAGCATAAAATAGTAATTAGAAAATAATGAGTTCATGAAGTAAGGATGGCAGCACAGAAGTCATCAGATGACAGTAAAGGAATCAGTCCACTAATGAGAAATAGAAATACCAAACACAACAGCAACTATGACCGAGTGCACACTGGGTAGGATGATACAGATAAAAACAACTCCAGAGTTCAAGGAATTGTCCAAGTGCTTATTTAGGATAGCTGGAGGAGGGAAAAAAAAGAAGTATCCTTGCAATTAAGCTATTTAAGGATGACCTTCAGGTAAATTATCTCATATTTCATATTTAGAGAACAGTCAAATGAGTTTCCTATTCTAACTTTAGTTTCCTTTCACTTAAGAATAATCATGGTTTAGATTTGTTAAATAGAAATACTTAAGGTGCATATACACTACATATCTGGAACTCCATCTGCCTCTCCCTAGTTCAGAGAGGGAATAGGTTGGTATGTTATCAGGTAGAGGTCAATTATACTGACAAGAGTAAAATGGATAGGTAATATTCGTCATGTATCCATCAAAGAAACAAAACCAGTACAAGATCGTGTGTGTGTGTGTGTGTGTGTGTGTGTGTGTAAAGAAATTGATTTCAAGGATTTGATCTTGGCCTACATGATTGTAGGGTGTGGTGAGGCCAGTCTGAAATCAACGGGGCAGGCTGACAGGCTGGATAATCTTAGAATTTGAAGCTGGACTTCATGGGTGAAATTTCTTTTACCTCAGTGGAAACTGCTCTTAAGGCCTTGAAATTGATTATGTAAGACCCACTCAATATGGAGGATAATCTCCTTTACTGGAAGTCTACTGATTATAGATATTGATCACATATACAAAATACCTTTGCAACAACACCTAAACTAGTAACAGTTATGTTAGTGGTTGAATAATTGGGCACTATAGTCTAGCCAAATGGATACATAAAAATAAGCACCACATTTCCCAATATTCCTCTATTTTTAGAAGCATCTCTTCTTAATAAAGACAGGTTTTCCAAAGCAAAATATCATTGTCTAAATCTGAGTAATTAGCCCCTCCTCTAAGAATGGTTCTTGTAAAAACATAAACATAAAAAAATAAGGTAAAGGAGAGCAAGGTTGAAGGACCAATGCTATTTGACTTCTAGACTTCTTGTAAATCAAGACAGTGTGGTATTGGAAAAATAGACAAATACATCAATAGAACAGAATAGAGAGCTCAGAAATAGACGCCTATAAATATAGTCAACTCAACTTTGACAAAAGAGCAAATGCAATTTAATGGAGCAAAGTTAGTCTCTTCAGTAAACAGTGCTGGAATAACTGGATAACTACATGCAAAAACAAACAAACAAAAAAGGTACTAGACACAGATCATACACCCTTCACAAAAATTAATTCAGGAATGGATCATAGATGTCAATATAAAATGCAGAGCTATCAAACTCTTAGAAGATGGCTTAGGGCAAAATCTAGATGACCTTGATTATGATGATGCCTTTTTAGATACAGCAACATAGACATGATCTATGAAAGGAATAACTGATAAGCTTTATTAAACTTAAAGCTTGTTATGAGAAAGACAATATCAAGGAAATTAAAAGACAAGTTACACATTGGGAGAAAATATTTGTAAAAGATACATCTGATAAAGAACTGTGATCCAAAATAGATAAAGGACCATTAAAACTCAACAATAAGAAAACAAAAAACCTGATTAATAAGTGGACCAGAGACCTTAATTGATACCTCATTGAAGAAATACACAGTTGGCAAATAAACATATGAAAAATAGTCTCAGGGAAATTAAAATTAAAACAACAATGAAACATTACTACACACCTGCTAGAATGGTCCAAATCTTGAACACTGACAATACTAAAATGCAAAATGGTATGGCTACTTTAAAAGACAGTATGGTGACAATTCAGCAGGACATATATAGATAATGGAATATTCTTCAGTACTGTAAAGAAATGAACTACTGAGTCATAAAAAGACATAGAGGAACCTTAAATGTATATTGCTAAGTGAAGGAAGCCAATTTGAAATGGCTACGTACTGTGTGACTCCAACTCTATGACATTCTGGAAAAGGGAAAACACTATAGGCACAGTAAAAAGTTCATTAGTTGTCAAGGGTTGGGTGGCGGGAGGGAGGAGGGATAAATAAGTAGGGCGTAGAGATTTCTAGGGTAGTGAAAATACTCTGTTCTGCATGATATATAATAATTAACATATGTCACTCTACATTAGTCCAAATCAGCAGAATGTACAACATCAACACTGAAACTAAGGACTTGGCATGATTATGATGTATTAGTGTAGGTTCATTTTTGGTAGTAATGTACTATTCTGGTAAAAAAATTTTTTTTTGATTGAGAAATATTTGACATATAACTTGGTAAGTTTAAGGTATTGATTTGATATATTTATATATTTTAATGTGATTACCACCACAGTGCTAGTTAGCCTCTATCATATCACATAATTATATTTTTGATGTGTGGTGAGACCGATTAAGATGTAGACTCTTAGCAACTTTGAAATTTATAATATTATTGGCTATAATCACTGTCCTATGCACTAGATCTCCAAGACTTATTTATCCATTGGTTGCAGACAGGAAACAACATCTCCTCAATTTTGCCACTTTCCAGTCCTTGATAACCACCATTCTACTCTCTGTTTTTAAATGTTTAGCTTTTTTGATTCTACAGATAAGTCTTAAAATACCTACCATTTGTCTTTCTCTGTGACTTACGCACTTTGCATAATTCTCTTAAGGTTCATCCATGTTTTCACAAGTGGCAGGGTTTTCTTCTTTCTCGTGGATGAATAATTTCCCTGTGTGTGTGTGTGTGTGTGTGTGTGTGTGTGTGTGTATACACTGCATCTTTGATGCTTTTGATGTTGTTGATAGTAGGGGAGCCTACATGTTCAGGGGCAGTGGGCTATGGGAAATCTCTGTCCTTTCCTCTAAATTTTGTTGTGAAAATTTAGCAAGTCTAAAACTTCTCTAAAATAATAAAGGAAGGAAGGAAGAAGATGGGGCGAGTGGGTGGCTTAGTTAGTTGAGTGTCCGACTCTTGATTTGGGCTCAGGTCATTACCCTACGGTTGTGGGATTGATCCTGTTTTGGATGCCTGTTTGGGATTATCTCTCTCTCTCCCTCTACTCACCCCCCACACATGGGCTCTGTCTCTCTAAAATAATAATTAAAAAAGGAAGTAGAAATAAGGTGGACTAAATCTTCAATAAACTGATGGCAATTGTTCCGACAATTGTTCATTCTGAGTGATTGGTGGACACATAGCTTCTTTGAGTTCTGTGTCACACACATGTATCTTGGGACATGGAGGGCTGGCATAGTAATGTTTTATTGGTTCAGATCATCTTTGCTTGTTTGAGTCATACACAGAGGAAAAAATAATGGGGACCTGATAAAATTGTTCAGGTATCACATATGATCTTTATGTTAAATATGATTTAATTACATAAATATGATTAACCTATAAATTCTTGTGAATTAAAACCTTTTAATCACATAATAATAAATATCATATAATATCACAAAATTAACAAATGTTATAACTTTTAATGACATATCTTCTTTCTTTTTTTAAATGATATGGTGTGGAACTAAGGAAACTGTTAAAGACTAATTTTGTTAAAGTTAAAAACCAAGAGAAAATAATCTTGGTGAGCTCCTATAGAAAAATTAAGTTCAATTACAAAATCTGAGTCAAAATATCTGATTACCAAAAATGTTGCAGAAAATAACACATTGAGGCAATATCCCAGTTTAATATAAACATAAATAGACAGGTAATTGGTTTGGGAAAGAATTGCTTGCTATGAGGTTTAATGGATTAGTCCCTTACTGTTCCTTTTTTTATATAAGTATAATTAACATGTAGTGTTCTATTAGTTTCCAGTGTAATTATAATGATTCAATAACCCTATACATCAGTCAGTACTCACACTCACCAAGGTACGTTTACTCCTAATCCTCTTTATCAATTTCAATCATTCCCCCATTGACCTCTCCTTTGGCAACCAGTAGTTTGTTCTCTGTATTTAAGAGTCTTTTTAGGTGTTTCTTTTTTTTCCCTTGTTTGGTCATTTGTTGCGTCACTTAAATTTCACATGTGATAGAAATGGTATTTGTCTTCGGTTCAATAACTAGTCTCTTTACACTATAGCCAATATGAATCACGCCCCTAATACTGCATTCTTCTATAAACTGTAGTTGGCATCCTCCTATCATCTGTGAAGCCTCAGGATCCTTCTTAAACACTGAAAATGGGAGTTCACTGAAAAGAGTGTTCTTTAATTTCTTCTCTTTCACAAAGGTCACTGTGGTATGACCCTGGTTATATTTTTCTGGCCCAAATGGTTATTTTATTTTTAATTTTTCAAAAGAACTTAACATGTGACCACACATTCTTCATTGTGCCATCATGTGAGTGTTGCCTCATGCACCTTCCAATAAAATATATATGAAAAAAATTAATTGGTATTTGATTATCTTACTTTATGGATGTGGCTCTATTTAGAGATGAAACATTATTTCATTAGGGAAAAAAGTGTGCCAATTAAAAATGGTCTCATTATTTTCCGTGCTATTATTTTTCTTGCTATAAAATGTTGAAATAAAGCAAGACAAATAAATGATGAAGGATTTCCTTTTTTAATTTTCTTAAATGTTTATTTTATTTTTGGAAGGGGGAGAGGGAGAGAGAGAGAGAGAGAATGAGCACGGGAGGGGCAGAGAGAGACACACACAGAATTCCAAGCAGGTTCTAGGCTGCAAGCTGTCAGCACAGAGCCTGAGGTGACAGGGAGATCACAGCTGAGTTGGATGTTCAACTGATTGAGCCATCCAGGATTTCCTTTTTATAACAGTAACAGCTTTCTTTTATCTAATGTTTATCTTGAGGTCTCCTCTGTCGACCTAAGCATATTTATTTCTACAATGGTAAGGACAATAGGAAAAACATATTTAACATTGAATCTGCTACTGTGGTCAAAACATGACATAATCACCCATCCAAAGTTGAGATGACTCAAATTTACATGAATATGGTTAGAAAATTTGGGAAATCATGCAAATATGATATCTTTAATTTTATCCTACCAAAAAACTACTCAATTTCAGGAACTATAATTCTGGAATGACATCTAACAGTCCAACAATTCAAAGCTTCTGGGAGAGACATTTACCTTTCTGGATTTTTAAAAATTTATATATATATATATATATATATATATATATATATATTTTTTTTTTTTTTTGTCTGGGAAGAAAGGCAGAAGGTATGAGAATTCAGGTCTGTCTCTTCAGTATACCTCCAGGGTAATTGGCCATATAATACAAATTCTTTTTTCAAATAGCTATGTTTTCATAAAGAAATACTTACCTGGTAAAATTCCTTTCAGTTTTGTATTATTTTTTTAATGTTTATTTATTTTAGAGAGAAAAAGGCAGAGCATGAGCAGGGAAGGGCAGAGAGAGACACAGAATACGAAGCAGGCATCAGGTTCTAAGCTATCAGCACAGACGCCAACTTGGGACTTGAACTCACAAGCTGGGAGATCATGACCTAAGCCAAAGTCAGATGCTTAACTGACTGAGCCCCTGAGGCACCCCAAATTCCTCTCAGTTTTTAAGATATTAACTTATGTATCTAACTCATTTTTTTTAAAGCTTCATTTATTTATTTTGAGAGAGGGAGAGATCATCATCCACACTCACATGCAAGCAGGGGACAGGCAGAGAGAGAGGGAGGGAAAGAATCCCAAGCAGGCTCCATGCTTAGCATGGAACCAGACATGGAGCTTGATCTCACAACCCTTAGATCATGATCTGAGCCAAAATTAAGAGTTGGATGCTTCATTGACTGAGTCACCTAGGCACTCTGTATCTAACTTTTAGTAACAAGTATTTCAGAGAAAAATTATATAGGAAAAGATGCTATGTTGTTAATATAATGTATCAGAACACAAAGCTCTCTAGTGAGAAAAGCCTGTAAGGTCTATTTCAAATAAAACTGGAGCAGTTAGAGGAGGATTGGAACAGCTCCTTATGACTCAGCCAAGGGATCCTGTGTCTCAAGTACTGCTGGCTTTCACTGGATATTGCTGGGTCACGATAGTGGATAACAGTTGAATTTTTGTTGACCAGAAAGTAATGTTTTAAACAATATTATGCGTTGGTACGATTGTTTACAATTTATATTAAAATATGGCTCTCTATTTTGGTTATATTTTAAGAAATTGATGAACATTGACATGTAAGTGGATTATAATTATTTTTCTTTTAAGGTAATGGGAAATAGTCTCCGTATTTACACTCTCAGGCAGAATGTCTGTTTTCAGAAATGAACACAAGAAACAACCAAAGGTGGAAAGAAGAAGACACTAACCAAATAACAGAATCTTAACGATAGAGAACAAACTGATGGTTAACGGAGAGGAGGTGGGTGGGGGAGGTGGGTGAAACAGGTGTAGGGGATTAAGAGTACACTTACCCTGATTAGCACCGTGTAAAATATGGAATTGTTGTAGAACTATATTGTGCACCTGAAACTAATATAATGCTGTAGGTTAACTACAGTGCAATTAAAATTAAAAACTTTAAAAAAAAGGGGAAATAGTCTCCCTATTTACAGTCCTATGCAGAATGTCTGTTTTCAGAAATTAATTCCTGACATTAAATGGAGTATATTACATAAAATAAAAATTGATATTTTATTAATAGCAATACATTATTAAAAATAATTAACTATGGGGAGGAAGGCCAAGATGGCGGAGAGGAAGGGAGCTCTGTAAACTCCGTCTGCCCCATCTATTGAACTGAGAGGGATATTACTCTCATCTGCAAGAGCAGAAGGAGAAAATACGGACTCCAGAAAGAACAGAACCTCAAGGATACCTGAGTGAGTGAGGACAAACGGGGGAGATCTGAAAACGGGCCAGCCTGGGACGGGCAGGGGAGGCAAGATCCCCAGCCCTACGTGGGGGAAGCACGTGGAGCCCGAGAGACAAAGGGAAGAGACAGGGGAGCACACCTCCCGGCTTTTCTCCCTGCGAGAAGCGGTCAGGGCGCAGTGGCGCCTGGGGAGAGGACCTCCCAGGGCGGAGAGCGGCCGGAGCACTGCGGCGCCGGGGGAGCACTGCGGCGCCGGGGGAGCAGACCTCCCGGCGGCGGAAAGCAGCCGGGGCTGCGGCTGCGCCAGGGGCGAGCAATTCGAACTTCGTTTTGGGAACGGGACCATGGACCACATTTCCATGGCCACCTTGCCCCCTGCACTGACTGCGCGAATCCCGGGTGCCCACAGGAAAAAATTGGGCCCACACCTACACGACCTCCAACAAGGAGTCAGGGGCTGGTGGAAGCCTGGGCGTGCGCTTAAACTGCAGGAGCTCCCAGCTCATTTCCAGCAGCGCACAGCGCCTTGAACAACAGCTATCGGAAACCAAGAGAGACTCAGTTTTTTTTCTGTTTTTTTTTTTTTTGTTGTTGTTGTTGTTTTTTCCTTTCCCCCATTGAAATCACAATCCTGGCTGGGGGTGGGGACTCCGCAGTTGAGTCTGTGAAGGTCCACACTTCACCTCCTGCTGCTCATTTCGCCTCAGGCAGGGGCGGATCCTCTGAGAACAGCCTCCAAGACCTACCACATCAAACCACGCCTATTCACCAGGGGGAGTTGCTGCTGCTTTTTTTTTTTAATATAAAAAAATGTTTCTTTCTTCACTTGTTTTGTACTTATTTCTTTGTCATTATTACCTTTTTTCCTTCTTCTTTACCCAATTCTTTTAAATTTTACTCCTTATTTTCCTTTCTCCTTTCTCCCTTACTTTTTCACCTTCTTGCAACCCAGATATATTCTCCTGTATCTCATCCTTACCTCTCCCCTAAACTGGTCATACACTTTTAAACAGTCTACTGTCCTTTGTTGTCTAAGACCCCCTTATATATATTTTTTTTTCTTTTCTTCTTTCTCTTTTCTTTTTATTTTCTCTTCTTCTCTTCTTTTCGTCTCTTTCCCTCCTATTTTCTTTCTTTTCTTTCCCCCCTGTAATGTGTATCTTTATTTGATTTGTCTGTGTATATGTGTGCTTCTGTTCCCTCTGTGTTTGTCAGTCTGTTTTCCTTCTTAGGATTACACCAAGAAAGAAGCCAAAGTGTGCAAGAAGGCGAGTCACAAATATTGCAGAGTAGGGAAATAAAATACTCACAGGCACAACAAGAGAAACTGAGAGACATCATTAAGAGAATATTTCCTGAAAAGGCAGGCCCTGGACAGTCAATAAGCCTCCCTTAACAGAGAAATATTAATAGGTGCACAGAGCACAACGAGCTTTCTAAAGGTGACAAGAGACAGAAAACTAGCAAAAATGACAAAACGAAGAAACTCTCCCCTGAAGAACTTCCCGGAAGAAGTCACAGCCACAGAACTGCTCAAGGCAGATCTAGACAACATATCAGATCAAGAATTTAAAAAGCTTGTCATAAGATTAATCGCTGGGGTTGAGAAAAGCATCAAAGAATCAACTGATGAGTTAAAAAAGGCTATAGGTGAGGTGAATAACAAACTGGAGGCAGCCACCTCAAGGATTGATGAGGCAGAGAGAAGAA